>JAPMUY010000246.1:0-144614 GCA_026901105.3 Galaxias olidus | reverse complement strand
AAAAACATTGATGTGTTGAATACTGGTTTCCCCCTCTGTACATGGTATTCAGTAGTTTTATGCATTGTGCTCCAGTTTAAAAGCGTATGTATTAAGAGCATGTCGATTATGAAACTTGAAGGTAACTTAGAACCGAATATTTATTTTCAGTTAAACTAAGGTAGTCAGATGTTCTAGGGATTGAAACATAAGGTTAAAGTGAGTCTCAAAACAGTACAAACTAATTTAGTCCAAAACAATAGTCAGTCAAATTTTACTGTAATGTTAAAGGTGCAAGTAGCATTTTCAAGACAAAAATGTAATTAACTTTTTATTTTATTTAACTTTTATTACCTTCCTCCTGGTAGACATAGATATGTACAATAGATCCCGCGAATTGGGATTTGATGTGCGTCTACATGATCACCGTATTGGGCCGGGCAACAGTCAAGAGTTGAGCAAGGTAAATCGCTTAAAACAATGCCACTGGCATGTGCAGCGTTTGGTTGTACAAATAGACGAAACATTAAAAAGCAGGCATCACGGGATAACTTTTAACAAGTAAGTGACAATGTTGTTGTATTTTACTGTTATGTAAGTTAGTGAGAGTGAAATATCGCTTCAAGCTATCCTGAAAAAATGACCTGATATCGTTGTGATGATGCCTAAATATAAATATATATATATATAAATATAAATATAAATATTTTGAGATCTATTTGTGGCATTGTTTGTGTAATGGCAACTGTCTAGCCTGCAGAAGTGGAGTTAACATGTATCTTGGGGTGTACGGCTGAACTGACTGGATGTTCTCTTACCTAGAGCCTGAGAATTAGCCTAATAATAAATAAATGACCAAAGATCAATATAATAATATAATAGATAATATAATACAATATAATAGATTTTATAATAATTTTATAATAATGTTTTGGGGAAAAACTCACAAAATCTGAAATTCTAAATAATTTACACCTGATGTTTCCTATTCATAAATTGTAGCCTGCATGTCCCATTGGAAGTTGTGGCTATTCAAAAGGTTAATGTGTTGACATAGAGCTGATTAGATCCACCCCCAGTATCTGAATTTAATTCCAAGAAGTAACCCGGGTCATGTTTAATTGCCCACCTTTATACAGTGCATCCGGAAAGTATTCATACCCCTTCACTTTTTCCACATTTTACTATGTTACAGCCTAATTCCAAAATGAATTAAATCTAAAAAAAATTATCAACGTTCTACATACAAAACTGCATAATGACCAAGTGAAAAAAGATTTTTAGAATTTTTTGCAAATGTATAAAAATTTTTTTTTTTATAATATCACATGTACATAAGTATTCACACCCTTTGATGTGACACTCAAAATTGAGCTCAGGTGCATCCTGTTTCCACTGATCATCCTTGAGATGTTTCTACAACTTGATTGGAGTCCACCTGTGGTAAATTCAATTGATTGGACATGATTTGGAAAGGCACAAACCTATTTATATAAGGTCCCACAGTTGACAGTGCCTGTCAGAGCACAAACCAAGTTATGAAGTCCAAGCAATTGTCTGTAGACCTCCGAGTCAGGATTGTATCGAGGCACAGATCTGGGGAAGGGTACAAAAAAATTTCTGCAGCATTGAAGGTCCCAACGAGCACGGTGGTCTCCATCATTCGCAAATGGAAGAAGTTTGGAACCACCAGGACTCTTCCTAGAGCTGGCTGCTCTGTGGAGATGGGAGAACCATTTAGTAGAGTGGCCAGATGGAAGCCACTCCTCAGTAAAAGGCACATGACAGCCCGCATGGAGTTTGCCAAAAGGCACCTAAAGGACTGTGAGGGCCGCATCCATAGTCGCAGCCACTCCAACGGTACTAAAGTCGGTAACCCCATGCCCAGTCACACATTAGTAATGTCATACATAGCTAATCACATTACCCATATAGACAGTTAAATGACTACACATAGTTCTTTTGTTCATATAACATAGTTTATTTACGTTTGATTATATTACTTTCCTTAAGGAGCGCACACATTTGGTTTGTTTTATATTCAACAATGTTAAGTTACTTTATCTGTCTTCTCTTTTGTTTTGTTTAACAGGGCGGGGGCAATTCTTACTTCCTGCTGCTGGAGTCGGCGGGCCAGAAGGGCCAAAGAGGGATTCCAAAAAAGCAGAGGAATTAAATACCAGAATTGGTTAATTGGACTGTACCAAGTGTTCGCCACCTTGGAGGGGGAGATTGGGGATTATTATTTAGTAATTGTTTGAGGTCTAATTCAGTTTGCTTGGCATTTGACATTTATTTGAGGTTGATTTATTGGAAGGTTTATTTCAGTTAAGATGAGTTAGGTTATTTTGTTTCTTATTAGTTAATTAGTTGGATAAACGGTTTATGTATTCCCCTGTGTGTTGTATTGGTTTGATCAGAGATATGTTCCCGTGTTCTTTGTTTTTGGGTCAGTTCGGGTTAGTTGGGTTTGGTGACATGTTGTCATGTTATTTTGTATTATTTAGTTCTATTCAGTTGACCTCTTTTATGATTAGAATTATGTATTGCTGTGAATCATTTTAATAATTTTTTGGGATTAATTAAAAACCCTTTCGATGGTGAGGAAACCTCTGCGTCTTCGTGCCTTTCTGCCCGGTCCCTCACAAGGACTCTCAGACCATGAGAAACAAAATTCTCTGGTCTGATGAAACCAAGATTGAACTCTGTGGCCTGAATGCCAAGTGTCATGTCTGGAGGAAACCGGGCACTGCTCATCACCTGGCCAATACCATCCCTACAGTGAAGCATGGTGGTGGCAGCATCATGCTGTGGGGGTGTTTTCAGCGGCAGGAACTGGGAGACTAGTCAGGAAATGAATGCAGCAATGTTCAGAGAGATCCTTGATGAAAACCTGCTCCAGAGCGCTCTGGACCTCAGACTGGGGCGAAGGTTCACCTTCCAACAGGACAACGACCCTAAGCACACAGCCAAGATAACAAAGGAGTGGCTTCGGGACAAGTCTGTGAATGTCCTTGAGTGGCCCAGCCAGAGCCCAGACTTGAACCCGATTGAACATCTTTGGAGAGATCTGAAAATGGCTGTGCACTGACGCAACCTGATGGAGCTTGAAACGATCTGCAAAGAAGAATGGGAGAAACTGCCCCAAAATAGGTGTGGCAAGCTTGTAGCATCATACTCAAGAAGACTTGAGGCTGTAATTGCTGCCAAAGGTGCTTCAACAAAGTATTGAGTAAAGGGTGCGAATACTTATGTAAATGTGATATTAAATTTTTTTATTTTTAATACATTTGCAAAAAATTCTAAAAACCTTTTTTCACTTTGTCATTATCCATTATTATATTGTGTGTAGAATGTTGAGAACATTTTTTTATTTAATCCATTTTGGAATTAGGCTGTAACATAATAAAATGTGGAAAAAGTGAAGGGGTATGAATACTTTCCGGATGCACTGTAACAAAACAAATTTCATGAAAATCAGTTCAGAATAAGGCGAGTTACAGTCGATTTTGTCTGCTTTGTTGCCTTCTCTCAATACACATTGTATTTGTGTACCCGCGGATCTTGCCCGGTCCAAGATGGCGGACCTGCAGACGCATAGCGGCGATTTACAGCAGCGGCCTTCGAGGGATCTATGTATGTATATCTATGCTGGCAGATATCAATACATCTACGGTGTCCATCGTACTTTGTATCGATCTCATCAAAACTTGTGGTCATTATCGCTAAAGCTTCCTATCGAAGTCAGTTTAACAAAAAGTTGTATTAATTCTCGTCAAAACTTAGTCTCATTCTCATCAGGATTTGTTTTCAAAGTCAGTCTAACTAAAAGTTGGTTTCGATATCACCACAAGATGGTGTCATTCAATTTGATGTCCGTCTCATCACGACTTGTTTTCAAAAGTCAGTCTAAGCAGAACTTGTTCTTAATGTCATCTGAACCTGGAGTGTTTCTCACCAAGACTTGGCCTGACTAGTGGAGCAGTGCCGCTATTGCATTATTGATCTGGCTAGTGTGGCTAAAGCCGTTAGCTCCCCCATATTGCCGGCTAATGTAGGCAAACGTTACCAAAAACAATTTCATAATTTGATTTCCCTATTCTGACAATCGTTTTCTGATAGAGATGTGGATTGGAACAGTAGCTACATGTAATATTTTAAGAAGTACGCCTAATAGCTTATTCAAATAACAACACATCAAAATAGAATGGGCTAATGTTTGCTGATGTAATTTTACTGAGTTGATACTTCGGTGTAGCCAAGCGGTGTCTTCAAAAAGCTCAAACCTCCTACGGCCAACTTTGACATTAGTTTACTTTGTCGTGGGAAAAATAATGTATATGTTGCTACAGATACTTTGAAAAACTCACTGCCTTTACAGTTACATGGTCGTTTACCTAAATTAAGGCTGAAATATTAAAAATGTGTATGCTGAAAACCGCGAACGAGTCAAACAACTTAGCTTTTTTATGACGCGGCCCTAGGTTACAAAAATGCTACGGCTCCAAACGACAGATGGCCAAGGTAATGCTTGCAATTGCGTTTGTACATAATCAGTGCCAGATAATTACCGGGTCGAAAACACATTTAAAAACATCTCAGTAAAATGTAGGTCCCATTGCAAGATCATTGCTCAGTATTATTTGTACATATCTGCTTATTTAGCCTATAAAGCGGTAATAAACAGGCATATTCTCTCGTTGAAATACTGTCGTTTTCCCTGCCTCCCCCCACAGTTTTCACCCAATTGATCTTGCAAAAGTCAAAGCTCTCTGCCCAACAAACTTCTATAATTCATAATGATGATGATCTGGATCTTTTAGCTATGTAATTCCACACGACTTTTGGAAGTAAGCTAGCTGATATGCTCATTTCTGCAGTCTGCTCTGCAAACTTAAACAAGACAATAAATTGACCAATAAATACATCTTGTTTTCTTAACGCACTGATTTTTCATGCGTGCTTAAATAACATCTGTGGTTACAAATACTGCATGCATGCCACTCGCAATCTTTGAAGAAACAAAGGCTTTGGAAGACATAACAAACAGAACATGAAAGGAAAGGTCCAACTTTTATCATGGCAATTGATAGGATCTCTTATTATGCACGTTAAGTTCTTTATTAGCAGTATTTTAAATAAAACTTTTTTCAAATCCACTAGGTACATTAATATAGCCTTAACAAATGAATTACCTTGATACTTAAAATGACCCCGTAACATGAATGTAACAACTAGCTTGGCGCATATAACGTTCCCAATGCGTCACTTACATTCACAACAAATTGAAAGCTAAGTTTATGTTAATGTGTAAGGCTATAGGCCTATGTAATCGTAGCCAAATTGACTGACATAACCATACATAGAACATAAAAAATATGTCTCGCTTTATGGATTTCAATCAATGCGACTGAATTCTAAACCAAAAGAAACTAGCTAGCAAGCTAGTAGTGGACTAGTCAGAGTTGAAAGGCCCCGACCGACGGATTTAATTTAAGTTAGTAGTGACTCAAGTAACGTATATAGCACGTATTTTAAATAACAAATTGTTGACTGATTGCTTATTCCACTTAAGGTCACGTCCGGACAGGGATTTACTTCAAAATGAATCAAAGTCTGACCGTCAAAAATTATGGGAACAGGTAGGCAATCTAACTTGAAGACAAGGTGCGCCGCGAAATCTACCATTTCTAACGAGGTCCCGTGGCAACCACCACGCAAGAGGCAGGTTTTGAAATGACAATATGACAATATTAACAGTAGAAATATGGAAAGATTGAATTGTCAGTATTAAGAATACAAGCTTAAACCAGTTCGTCAATAGTTTGAAATTAAATAAAATGTATATTTTTTTATTGAACTGTTTAAAGTTAAGGATTATTTAATGTACCTGTAGCTGTTGGGTTTGTCTGCCGCCTTTAGCCACTACTAGCCAGACCAATAATGCAATAGCGGCGCTGCTCCCCTAGTCAGGCCAAGTCTTGTACTGTGTTTGAAATCGCCTACTTTGCTTACCTAACATACTTCATTTGACCGAAAATTAGTATGCAGTATATCAACGGTACATGGGATGTGAAATTTGAGTATGGAAAAAGTTCCCGGATGACATACTCAAATTGGGGAAATGTTGAGTTCCTGAGAAAGGTTACTAGACGATGCTTCACGCCCCAAAATGCAATTCGGCAACTTCCTCCTAGCTTTGACAGCGTTACAAAAATGTTGGGGTTTTGGTCACATGTTCCAGTTGAGTATTCTAACTTTAATCGAATTCTTGTAAAAAAGTAGTATTCTAGATTTCGGTTAAGTAGTCAGTATATAGTATGTAGACATTGAGTATGTAGTAGATAGTATTTAAGTAGGCGATTTCGAACACAGCTTTGGTGAGGAACACTCCAAGTTGCCCCCCAAAAAATTGCCCCCACAACATTTTTTCATAATGAGTTAAGTGAGAAAGCATTGGAGTAAAAATATATTTTTCAAAAACTGTAATGAAGTAAAAGGGACAATCAAATATTTGTTGACTTACCTGCTTAGAACATATTAGAGAAGCCATGATGCACATGTGAGGTGTCAGGAAAAGCTTAAGTCGCATGATCAAAATGGCCAGGGCCGCAAATGCTAATAACTGCAGACTGTGGTACACCAGCTGATCGAAGTTGAGAGAATTGTTCATAGACAGTCACAAAACAAGGAAATGTGTCCTAGTGTACTATTAAGAATGGTTAAGGTTCAATGTGCTGTTAATGTGCAAAACAGAACAAATGTTTGCAATCAAATTATTTCACTAGACGGGCTAACATAAAACAGAAAGTGCACTGAAAAATATAATTAAGAATAAATCACTGCTTACCTCTCCCTTGGCCACAACGTCAGGACTGCAAAGTAAGGAACAAGTATTTAAGGAGTATTTGGGATCAAAATATCTATTCAAACTATAGGCCTGAACCATAAATCTAAGCTATGAGGTCCACGTCTATTAAAAACCAGTAACACTGTGGCAATGGTAAGGGCAAAGTATTTTATTTTATTGCAATTTAAAGATATTGTTCTAACATTAAACTTACAAAATTCAAACATTACATCCTTGGGGAGCTTAAACCTATATTTACAGCAATTTAAGGCTACATTAAATGTAAATTTGAGAATCATGCTGATTGTTTTTTAGTTTAATCAAAGCATAACAAAACATTAGTCTTGATAAAAGTTGGCAATTACCATGTTGTAATGATATACTTATGAATGACTTATTTATATATTTAATTATATTGTGACACATTGCTCCTAGTTGCACATTGCTCCTTTTAAGGCAATATGGCCTTAAAAACCTTTTTCAACTTATGAACAATTTGATTAAATTAGATGTGTGGAGTTGTTCTGTAAACACCCTAAAAATACCAAGACAGATTTTAAATAAGTATTTTGTTCTATACAAAATACAATTTCAGATTCTGCATTATTAACTTGTTTAGGCCTATGTGATACTCGCACCAAATTGTCACTGTTAAGATTTCCAGTAAAAAGGAAAACATAATGGATAAATGGGAATTGGGAAAACATAATTACTCCTAATGGACATCTAGACGAGTAGGGAGATCTCCGGGATGTAATGTTACGACACTGTCTCCATCATAGCGAGCAGCACAGTGCGAACATACAGTGCATTCAGAAGGTCTTAAGATTTCTGCACGTTTCCCAGTTTGTTATGTTTCAGCCTTATTCTAAATTGATCAAATAGAATTTTCTTCTCGTCGATCTACAAACAATACCCGATAATGACAAAGCGAAAACAGGCTTGTAGACATTTTTGCTAATAAAAATTAAAACAAAATATTCAGTACTTAGTTGAGGCACCTTTTGCAGCAAGTACAGCCTTCCTGAGGAAGTAAAGTCTTCTTGAGTATGATGCTACAAGCTTAGCACAGCTGATCAGTTCTCTCTAGAGACGTTTGATCGGATTCGGGCTCTGGCTGGGCCACTCAAGGACATTCCCGAGATTTGTCCAAAAGCCACTCCTGTCTTAGGGTCGTCTTGTTGGAAGCTGCACCTTTGGCCCAGGGAGGAGCAGGTTTTCATCAAAGATCTCTCTACTTTGCTCTGTTCATCCTTCCCTCAATCTTGACTAGTTTTACACTTCCTGCAGCTGAAAAAACTCCCCACACCATGATGTTACCACAACCATGCTTCACCGTAGGGATGTTGTTTGTCATAGTCTGAGAATCCTTTAATTGCCATTAGGCAAACTCCAAGCGTGCTGTCATGTGCCTTTTGCTGTTTACTGAGTAGGGGCTTCCGTCTGTGTAGGCCACTGTGTTGTTCTGGGCCTTCAATGCTGCATACATTTTTTTGTACCCTTCCCCAGATCTGTGCCTCGACACAATCCTCTCAATACTTTCTGAATGCACTGTATGTATTGTATGCATTTTCCTTTATGTAGCCTACGTGGTGCAATATTATGTACTTTGCATTATGCTCCATGAAACTGGTGTTGCATGCTAGACCTAAATTAGCTTGTAAACTGGAACAGGGTGGTATAATGCACATCAGTGTTGGAAAACCTCAGGCACTAAAAGCATAGCAACGCAGATAACAAAAATTTTGCTTATTTTTAACACAGTACTCCCATAATTGCAGTAGACAAGCGGTCTCTTTATGTGAGTTCCAAATGCGTTCATAGTAGGACTATTAACGCAAATTATGTTTAATGCCACCACAATTTTCTTTTGACGCAGTTCACTCAGCCGTAAGACGGATGGCAAATCGGATGGCAAAGCAAGCAATGGATAAAGAATAGGGTATTTTTTAATAGAGAGTTCAGCTGCAAAAACCCAACCAAATGGGTCGGTTGACAAGATCAAAGTTATTTTCAGGTACTGTCAATTTAATTTAGTTACTACTGAGAACATCTCCTCTTAAATAGCCACATGTAGGTCATGTGAACAGCTGGACGCGAGAGCGAGCCTATTGGAAACTAATTGTAAAGAATGTTTAAGCCTGTTCGGTGCTAGAGTGAAGCTTGCGTTGTCAATGATTGTGTTCTTTAGATGCATCGTTTTTTGGGCTTAAAACGTCGAGATGAAGTGACTTGAGCATATTGGTAAATGGTTGACCTGTGTGGATTCCTAGATTGTTTCTGTCTGTTTGCATTAATGCTTAATAAAGGTTGGACACAATACATTGTGTGAGATACTCATATGACTAAGTAATGTCATATTTTGCAGGCTTGAGTTTACCATGTTATGATCTGAGCATATTTCTTTAAGCTAAATGCAGTACCTGTAAGGGTTTCTGGACAATATTTGTTTTGTGCAGTTGATTTATTACCAATAATAAATACATTTGGATAATGCAAGCCTATTTTGTCCTCTCCCATGTTGATACAGTATCGAAAACATGAAAGATTTCCCATTTATGATACATTTTGAACAGATACATTTTTTTTTGATGAATCGCTATTAAATGTTTTAATCATGATTTCTTCGATTTAGCCTTTTTTTTCAAATTGTGCGAACACATTAATTCGAATTAATCAAATAAAATGAAGGTCCTAGATGTTAGTCCTTTTCTGAGTTGTTTATAAACCCATCATTGGTACTTAATTGAAGTAACACTATAGCTGCACATCCAAGGCCACTTTTAATGTACTTTGAGTTGGTTAACTTGATTTGTAAACGCATTAACAGTTAAGAAGTGCTGACTAATGCTTTCATGACAAGCCACGACAATGTACACTGCTCAAAAAAATTAAAGGAACACTTTGAAAACACATCAGATCTCAATGGGAAAAACAATCATGCTGGATATCTAGTCTGATGTGTTAGGAATGAAAGGATGCCACATCGTTTGATGGAAATGAAAATTATCAACCTACAGAGGGCTGAATTCAAAGACACCCCGAAAATCAAAGTGAAAAAATGATGTGGCAGGCGAGTCCATTTTGCTGAAATTCCATTGCAGCAACTAAAAATGTTACTCGTACTGTGTATTGCCCCCACGTGCTTGTATGCATGCCTGACAACGTCGGGGCAAGCTCCTAATGAGAAGACGGATGGTGTCCTGGGGTATCTCCTCCCAGATCTGGACCAGGGCATCACTGAGCTCCTGGACAGTCTGAGGTGCAACCTGGCGGCGTTGGATGGACCGAAACAATGTCCCAGAGGTGTTCTATTGGATTTAGGTCAGGCGAGCGTGGGGGCCAGTCAACGGTATCAATTCCTTTATCCTCCAGGAACTGCCTGCATACAGTACCTTGCAAAAGTATTCACCCCCCTTGGCTAGTTACTTATTTTGTTACATTACAACCTGTAATTTAAATGTTTTTTTAATCTAAATTTTATGTGATGGATCTGCACAAAATAGTCTAAGTTGGTGAAGTGAAATGAGAAAAATATATATAAAAAATTCTTTTTTAAAATAAAAATCTGGATATTGGCATGTGCATATTTATTCACCCCCTTTTCTATGAAGCCCCTCAAAAGTTCTGGTGCAATCGATTACCTTCAGAAGTAACATAATTCGTGAAATGAAGTCTACCTGTGTGTAATCTAAGTGTGACATGATCTGTCAGTATAAACACACCTTTTCTGAAAGGTCCCAGAGGCTGCAACACCACTAAGCAAGAGGCATCACACCATGAAGACCAAGGAGCTCTCCAAACAAGTCAGGGACAAAGTTGTTGAGAAGTACAAGTCAGGGTTGGGTTATAAAAAATATCCAAATCTTTGATGATCCCCCGGAGCACCATCAAATCCGTCATCTTCAAATGGAAAGAACATGGTACCACAACAAACCTGCCAAGAGAGGGCCACACACCAAAACTCACAGACCGGGCAAGGAGGGCATTAATCAGAGAGGCAGCACAGAGACCAAAGGTAACCCTAAAGGAGCTGCAGAGTTCCACAGCAGAGACTGGTGTATCTGTACATGGGACCACAATAAGCCGTACACTCCATAGAGCTGGGCTTTATGGAAGAGTGGCCAGAAAAAGCCATTACTTAGTGTTAAAAATAAGAAGGCACGTTTTGAGTTTGCCAAAAGGCATGTGGGCGACTCCCCAAATGTATGGAGAAAGGTGCTCTGGTCAGATGAGACTAAAATTGAACTTTTCGGCCACCAAGGAAAACGCTATGTCTGGCGCAAACCCAACACATCCCATCACCCCAAGAACACCATCCCCACAGTGAAACATGGTGGTGGCAGCATCATGCTGTGGGGATGTTTTTCAGCAGCAGGGACTGGGAAACTGATTTGAGTCGAGGGAAAGATGGATGGTGCTAAATACAGGGATATTCTTGAGCAAAACCTGTTTCAGTCTGCCTGTGATTTGAGACTGGGACGGAGGTTCACCTTCCAGCAGGACAATGACCCGAAGCATACTGCTAAAGCGACACTCGAGTGGTTTAACGGGAAACATTTAAATGTGTTGGATTGGCCTAGTCAAAGCCCAGATCTCAATCCAATTGAGAATCTGTGGTCAGACTTGAAGATTGCTGTTCACAAGCGGAAACCATCCAACATGAAGGAGCTGGAGCAGTTTTGCCTTGAGGAATGGGCAAAAATCCCAGTGGCAAGATGTGGCAAGCTCATAGAGACTTATCCAAAGCGACTTGCAGCTGTAATTGCCGCAAAAGGCGGCTCTACAAAGTACTGACCTTAGGGGGGTGAATATTTATGCACGCTGAAGTTTTCTGTTATTTTGTCCTATTTGTTGTTTGCTTCACAATAAAAAAAAAAAACATCTTCAAAATTGTAGGCATGTTCTCTGGATGAAATGATGCAAACCTTCAAACAATCCATTCTAATTCCAGGTTGTGAGGCAACAAAACATGAAAAATGCCAAGGGGGGTGAATACTTTTGCAAGGCACTATATTATTCCACAATTTTGCTTATAGTTGCTTGGTACAAATTAAACATTTTCATAATATTTATGAATGGATGTTCTAACTGTGAGAAGCATTTGGAATTGACTCTATTTAGGCTATAAGGTACCGCAACTTCATCGTTGTCCTGCACGTTGTCGCGACTTTCGCTAGGGTTAGTTACTGTTCCAGGTTTTCGTCTTGGATCATATGAGTAAGCAGTAGGATTTACAAGAATATGCTCTAATGTCCTGTCTAGTTAGTGTGCCCACTGAAAGTGGCACACTTTTGTACTTTCACATACTTATTATTATTATTATTATTAGTGTGCCCACTGAAAGTGGCACACTCTTGTACTCACATACTTATTTTTATAATTTTTTCCGTAAGACACCGTATCTCAATAACAGTACATGCTACACATACGGTTCATACATCAAAACGTGCGTCCTGATCCGTAGGTGTGTGCTTTTTACACTGTGACGTCATAATATGTAACATATTAATATGATATTTACACTTTTTCGAATGTCCTCGCAGAGCTCAGCTTCCGTACATGCTACACATACAGTTCATATATCCACACGTGCGTCTTGGTACGCAGATTTATGCTTTTTCAAAATTTCTCATTTATAATTTATACATTTTTAGTTATTCTTAATTAACATGCATTTTAGAGGTCTCAGCTGAAACGCTACTCCTACAAATTGTATGTTACAGATTTGGTTCTAATGTCATAATGTTTAGATCATCATGGTACATTGGAATCTTATTCCGATTTTTGATATAATTAATACTTTTATAATTATGCAAATGAACCTCATTTGCATATCACACTTAAACTGGATTATCTCACTGAGTTTTCAAGCGAGACACACGGTTCAAACATCAAAATGCTCAGCTTGACATGATGGATCATACAATGTAAACAATTTCTGAAAAATATTATGGGATGTATGAGGTACTATAAAAAATGCTTAACGGAGCATATTTTTTTGCTTTTATGTTACAAACACCGTTCCAACTGCATATCATTCAGCTTGGCCAGCTTAGTCAACGTACTAAAAATCATATTGATACATCCCATAATTTTGAGGTTTTAAGTGCCTCTCCCATAGACTTACAGTGAAGTTGTAGCTCAGTGACCGTTTACAGCACAAACATGGTTGATTTATGTACATACTCAGGAGAGCATACCGATCAAAGTTGCAAAGTTTCATCTTGATATCATGTATATTTTTTGATTTCAGAAATGCATGATGGTCTATGGAGCCTCATTAACTTCCATTCAAATTGTAGCTCCATGACCGTTTATAGTACAGACATGATTGAGGTATGTACATACTCAGGAAAGCATACTGATTAAAGTTGGAAAGTTTCATCTTGATATCATTTATACTTTTTGACTTCTGAAATGCATGGTGGTCTATGGAGCCTCATTGACTTCCATTCAAATTGTCGCTCAATGACTGTTAATGGTAGACTTAAGATCAAGGTATTTAAATACTCAGTACAGAATACGGAATAAAGTTATTCAGTCATTGCGCTACAATGTGCGTGTGTGTTTGTACACACACACACACACACACACATATCATATATTTTAATATATTATAATAAATTTATATACATATAAAATATATACAGTACATATACATAATATTATATATTTTTATGAGGGTTAAAATACGTTATCGTACATAATGGGCTTCCTTGACTTCCAGTCTAATTGCATACGGCTTCATACAGTTACATACTGTATATAAGGTTACATTAAACATACAGAATAAACAAACTTTATTGTTTTAAATAATTTACATTCATACAGTATTAAACGTAACATCATGAGTCAATCCTTATAGCATACAGCACATGCGTTGTGGGCACACTACATTTTCTTCAGGAAATGTCATACCATCTAGTTATTATTATTAGTGTGCCCACTGAAAGTGGCACACTCTTGTACTCTCGCATACTTATTAAGGTGCCCACTGAAAGTGGCACACTTTTGTACTTTCACATACTTATTATTATTATTATTATTATTATTATTATTATAATAGTTTTTCCGTAAGCCACCGTATCTCAATAACCGTACATGCTACACATACGGTTCATACATCAAAACGTGCGTCCTGATCCGCAGGTGTGTGCTTTTTACACTGTGACGTCATAATATGTAAGATATTAATATGATATTTAATAAACAGCAAAATATTGCCTTTTTCCACACTTTTTCTAATGTCCTCGCAGAGCTCAACCTCCGTACATGCTACACATACGGTTCATATATCCACACAAGCGTCTTGGTACGCAGATTTATGCTTTTTCAAAATTTCTCATTTATAATTTATACATTTTTAATTATTCTTAATTAACATGCATTTTAGAGGTCTCAGATGAAACGCTACTCCTCCTAAAAATTTTATGCGACATGTACGGTTCCTATGTCCAAATGTTCATGTTACCATGGCGCATCCAGAAATTACTTTTCTCATGGATCTAATAAACACTTTTATAATTATGCAAATATGTAAATTAGCCTCATTTGCATATATCACTTAAACTGGATTATCTCCCTGAGTTTTCAAGCTAGACACACGGTTCAAACATCAAAATGCTCATCTTGACATGCTGGATTATACAATGTAAACAATTGCAGAAAATATTATGGGATGTATGAGGCACTATCAAAAATACTTAACGGAGCATCTTTTTCAGCTTTTATGTTACAAACACCGTTCCAACTGCATATTGCTCAGCTTGGCCAGCATAGTCAATATACTAAATATCATATTGATACATCCCATAATTTTGACATTTTTACACTTTTAGTGCCTCTCCCATAGACTTACAGTCAAGTTGTAGCTCAGTGACCGTTTACAGCACAGACATGGTTGACGTATGTACATACTCAGGAGAGCATACTGATCAAAGTTGCAAAGTTTCATCTTGTTAGCATTTATACTTTTGATTTCAGAAATGCATGGTAGTCTATGGAGCCTCATTGACTCCCACTGAAAATGTAGCTCAATGACTGTTAATGGTAGACTTAAGATCAAGGTATTTAAATACTCAGTACAGCATACGGAATAAAGTTATTCAGTCATTGCGCTACAATGTGCGTGTGTGTTTGTACATACACGCACACACACACACACACGTCATTTATTCTAATATAATATAATAAATTTATCAAAAAGTTATATACATATAAAATATATATATACATATAATATTATATATATTATATATTTTTATGAGGTTTAAAATACGTTATTGTATATAACGGGCTTCCTTGACTTCCAGTCTAATTGCATACGGTTTCATACAGTTACATACAATATATAAGTTACATTAAACATAGGCTTACAGAATCCACGTATTTTATTGTTTTACAGTGCATCCGGAAAGTATTCATACCCCTTCACTTTTTCCACATTTTATTATGTTACAGCCTAATTCCAAATTGGATTAAATAAAAAAATATTCTCAACATTCTACATACAATACCACATAATGACAAAGTGAAAAAAGTTTTTTTGAATTTTTTGCAAATGTATTAAAAATAAAAGAATAAAATATCACATGTACATAAGTATTCACACCCTTTGCTGTGACACTCAAAATTGAGCTCAGGTGTATCCCGTTTCCACTGATTATCCTTGAGATGTTTCTACAACTTGATTGGAGTCCACCTGTGGTAAATTCAATTGATTGGACATGATTTGGAAAGGCACACACCTGTTTATATAAGGTCCCACAGCTGACAGTGCATGTCAGAGCACAAACCAAGTTATGAAGTCCAAGGAATTGTCTGTAGACCTCCGAGACAGGATTGTATCGAGGCACAGATCTGGGGAAGGGTACAAAAAAATGTCTGCAGCATTGAAGGTCCCAACGAGCACAGTGGTCTCCATCATTCGCAAATGGAAGACGTTTGGAACCACCAGGACTCTTCCTAGAGCTGGCCGCCCGGCCAAACTGAGCAATCGGGGAGAAGGGCCTTGGTCAGGGAGGTGACCAAGAACCCGATGGTCACTCTGACAGAGCTCCAGTGTTCCTCTGTGGAGATGGGAGAACCTTCCAGAAGGACAACCATCTCTGCTGCACTCCACCAATCAGACCTTTATGGTAGAGTGGCCAGACGGAAGCCACTTCTCAGTAAAAGGCACATGACAGCCCGCATGGAGTTGGCCAAAAGGCACCTAAAGGACTCTGACCATGAAAAACAAAATTCTCTGGTCTGATGAAACCAAGATTGAACTATTTGGCCTGAATGCCAAGCGTCATGTCTGGAGGAAACCAGGCACTGCTCATCACCTGGCCAATACCATCCCTACAGTGAAGCATGGTGGTGGCAGCATCATGCTGTGGGGGTGTTTTTCAGCGGCAGGAACTGGAAGACTAGTCAGGAGCAAGGGAAAGATGAATGCAGCAATGTACAGAGAGATCCTTGATGAAAACCTGCTCCAGAGCGTTCTGGACCTCAGACTGGGGCGAAGGTTGACCTTCCAACAGGACAACGACCCTAAGCACACAGCCAAGATAACAACGGAGTGGCTTTGGGACAAGTCTGTGAATGTCCCTGAGTGGCCCAGCCAGAGCCCAGACTTGAACCCGATTGAACATCTTTGGAGAAATCTGAAAATGGCTGTGCACCGACGCTCCCCATCCAACCTGATGGAGCTTGAGACAATCTGCAAAGAAGAACTGGAGAGACTGCCCCAAAATAGGTGTGGCAAGCTTGTAGCATCATACTCAAGAAGACTTGAGGTTGTAATTGCTGCCAAAGGTGTTTCAACAAAGTATTGAGTAAAGGGTGTGAATACTTATGTACATGTGATATTTAATTTTCTTATTTGTAATACATTTGCAAAAAATTCTAAAAAACCTTTTTCACTTTGTCATTATGCGGTATTGTGTGTAGAATGTTGAGTAATTTTTTTTATTTAATCCATTTTGGAATTAGGCTGTAACATAATAAAATGTGGAAAAATTTAAGGGGTGTGAATACTTTCCGGATGCACTGTACACCGCACGAGGCCTCATATACACACACACACAAAAACACATACGCAAACTCTTACTCCCTTTGCATGAGATACACTTCTCACTTGCACAACTCTGACAGTCCACAGCACAAACTTGCCCCCATGACACTTCACTCAAGCCCGTTGTGACCCAACTGCAATCAGAGTCACAACACACACTCAGAGACTGTTCCAAATATCATCACGCGAAGGCCAAGACACAAAGGTCTAAAGACAATCTCAGATCAACGTGTTCCTGTCCCTGATGGAGGACACTTACAGGGATTCCAAGAAATCTTTTTGTGGCCTTTCACCTAGATCTGTTGAAACTGGGTCTCCTTCAACGGGGGTACCCATCTCCACCTGCGATACGTGTTGCATGATGCATTTACACCAGTCAATAAAATGGAATTGAAAGTGTTTGTGCAATGTTACTACCCATAAGACATATGATTTGTGCCAAAGATTACAAGGCATTTAGTACAGTTTGTTACAAATCACATGATTTTACCTGAACCATGGTTCTTGCAGTATTATAAATGGTGTCTCAAGTTTTAAAGCACTCAAAAGATGATCCATACGTAGGTTTATTTGATCCAAGTTTGTGTCGAAACATCTGTGCACATACTGTACCACCTACTCTTAGCACACTTAGAAGAGGTTTGTCAGGGTTTAGCCATTCTTATTCTCCTAAATATTGATGAATATGTATTCAAGATGTTATGTTGGTCACATACAGTGCCTTGCAAAAGTATTCACCCCCTTGACATTTTTCATGTTTTGTTGCCTCACAACCTGGAATTAGAACGGATTGTTTGAAGGTTTGCATCATTTTATCCACAGAACATGCCTACAACTTTGAAGATGTGATTTTTTTTTTTTTATTGTGAAGCAAACAACAAATAGGACAAAATAACAGAAAACTTCAGCGTGCATAACTATTCACCCCCCTAAAGTCAGTACTTTGTAGAGCCACCTTTTACAGCAATTACAGCTGCAAGTCGCTTTGGATAAGTCTATATGAGCTTGCCACATCTTGCCACTGGGATTTTTGCCCATTCCTCAAGGCAAAACTGCTCCAGCTCTTTCATGTTGGATGGTTTCCGCTTGTGAACAGCAATCTTCAAGACTGACCACAGATTCTCAATTGGATTGAGATCTGGGCTTTGACTAGGCCATTCCAACACATTTAAATGTTTCCCCTTAAACCACTCGAGTGTTGCTTTAGCAGTAGGCTTCGGGTCATTGTCCTGCTGGAAGGTGAACCTCTGTCCCAGTCTCAAATCACAGGCAGACTGAAACAGGTTTTGCTCAAGAATATCCCTGTATTTAGCACCATCCATCTTTCCCTCGACTCGAATCAGTTTCCCAGTCACACTGTGACACTTAGATTACACACAGGTGGACTTCTTTTCACTAATTATGTTACTTCTGAAGGTAATTGGTTGCACCAGAAAGGGTGCAAAGGGGGTGAATACATATGCACATGCTAATTTCCAGATTTTTATTTTTAAAAATTATTTTTTATATATTTTTTTTTCTCATTTCACTTCACCAACTTAGACTATTTTGTGCAGATCCATCACATAAAATTCAGATTAAAAAAATATTTAAATTACAGGTTGTAATGTAACAAAATAAGTAACAAGCCAAGGGGGGTGAATACTTTTGCAAGGCACTGTAGCTAAAAGGGAAAGAATAAAGCACAAAATAATACACGCAACACTTATCAGACTGAGGGAGATACTGAGTCTTAACTGTGGAGTATATGATACAAGATGAGATGGTGAACAAAAGCTTAATATTTCCCAACGTATCATTAGAAATATAAAGCGTGAACAAAACAAAACCTAAGGCATATAGAAAAGTAAAGGTAAAGGTACTCACTCCTCTCTATCAATATCTTCTGGTTTGACATATTCCTGTTTTCTCAGAATAAATTTCACTATATCCTGGACAACCTGTTTAAGCAAAGATAAGAAAAGCTTATTACAACTAAATCCCATGACTTTTAACCGAACCCCAAGTTAAATTCCTGTTATGAATGAATACATAAAATTATCTGAAATGTTTTTTTATATGTGTATATTCTATGTACGTTTCTTTACCTGACCAGTGATGACAGCCACAACCAGCATGTTGATGGGGAGCAACAAGGTCTTGATGTAGCGTAGAGGGGTCTGAAGGAAAACAGCAAGGTCAAGGTCAATTGAAGGAGCTCTAAGGTAGTTGACACCAGTGTTCATTTTGTCAACGAAAATTTGGACTTAAAAGTATTCGCTGACGACCATTTTTTTCATTACTAAATCCTAACCACAACGTAAATTAAAAAATATCGACAAGGAAAATTAAAACAAAATCTCTGTTCATTATGCCCTGACAAATTAAGATGAGACAAATTAGCTGGCTCTGTTCTGGCGGACAACCTGGATAAAAGTTGCCGTCAAGGCATTGGCTGTTTTCCTTTTTAACCATACATTTAATTGAATAACAAATTGTCCCTACCATCATGCATCTTTCTCATTTGATGATTATTTTCCCTGCTCTGAGACTGTGTATGTCGGCTCAATTTTGAGCAAATGCCAGGCCATTACAGTATAATTTGACCAAGCTAACGTAACCTTGTGAGAGTTCCAAATCTAGCTAAAACTCTGCAGTGTCGACCAAGGTAACGGTAAATATAAATTATATGATTTATTCGATAACATTAGGAAAACGTAACGTTACTTGTCATAGTGCCTGCTCTGGCTTTGGAAGCAGTGACACTCACCTCAGAGCAGTGCCAACTTCATTATTCAGTTTAGCCAGTCTTACGGTTAACATCACGGTTACAGTTAACATCAGCCACTGCCCTCTTTGAAAGCTGCGTAGGGCGTGTAGAAGTGGTTGCATGTGTAGAAGTGTGCATATAAACCAGAGCCATTTATGTTAATTCCCCTTAGGAGTCCGGACTAAAACATTGACAAAATTAGGACTAAAACGAAAACTGACTGACCCCTGACTAAAATGAAATGACAAAAATTTTACTTCAACGCAACTGCAATTTTCAGTAAGGCCGAAGACTAAAACTAAATAAAAAATGCTTGACAAAATTAACACTGGTTGACCCCACACACATTCTTAACACAATGGGCACATCACTTCATGTTGTATTTATTTGTCAATAAAACTTTTAGCGTTTTCTTACAAAAGCAAAGTTGATAGACACAAACAATGACAGGTGCTATTCAAAAACAGAACTGCTAATGCTTTTAGTCTCAAATTAAAAAAAATTTAAGAATCTTTTTCTAATAATTCAACAGTTTATTTCTTTCAATAATTATTTCATAATACATGATATATTAACTGTTGACGTTATGTTTGCATTAGCATGTAAAAATACACAGGATACAATGTTATAATTTCTGGTGACTTGCGAATAGAATAACTGACAACAATGGAAAGTCCTTGTGACAGATTCATGTTTGCAGCACTAAACACTAATCCGTGGACTGAGTGCACCCGCAAAAAGCTACTAACAAAACTAAAGTGAAAATACCCCTAGAGTCTGCGAGAGATAGGCAGAAGATGACTCACATACTGATAACACGGGTTTGACCCTAAGCTACGCATCGACTATGAGCACGAGAAGCACCTCAGAAACCAATGCAATCATAGGTAAAAGTCACTAGATCTGCCCTTGTGGCTGGGAAAAGGTAACAACTGTAAGGGGCCTGAGAGTACACCAAAGTAAAAAAGGGTGCCTAAGCAGGAAGAAGCAGGAGCATCGCATTGACCTATACTTTTTAAGAAGTCAAGCAAGTAAGTCGAGTGAAGGCCAGCGGCTGGACACAAACCAAAGTCCGCAGGCCATCAACAACTCCAGCACTGAGGCAGCACAGACAAGCACCGAAAGACAAGGGGTAGAGCCCAATCAGGCACAAAAAAACACCAAGGAGAAGATCAGTGACCAAAAACCTTAAGTGGCCATCAGCCGCTGAAAAGAATGGTTGGGACTCTATTAACATAGACCGAAAAAAGTCACCTGACCAGCTAAGGGGCACATTGAAAAGGAAGCTAGATAAAATAGGGGATATCATATATGATTATGGAAAGGAGAGATTTGGGCAAGTGGAGAAACTTAAAAAAAACAAAAAAAACAGGTGGAACCAAGAAAATCGTTGCGTCAACAAGAGATTGACAAGCTAGTAAAAGAATTAAGGCTTTTAAAAAAGCAATGCAAAAAGGCATCTGAATCAGAAAAGGTAGGCATTAGAGACTTGCAGGACAGCTTAAAGAAGCGGTTGTCAGCATTGAGGAGAGCAGAGAACCTGAAACCGAAAGAAGAAAGAATGAGCAAGGAGTCAATTCTACAAAGACCCCTTCAAATTTTTTAAATCCTGGTTCAACAAACCAAAAGACGGAACACTTTAAACAACCAAACAGGAACTGGAGTCCTACCTAAAAGAAACTCACACAGATGAGAAAATGCAAGAGGCATTCACAGTTCCCGCAGATATTCCACCAATTGAGGACCCAGTAGAGCAAATGGACACCAGCCCTCCAAAATGGAAGAGTTGGAAAATGCAGTTAGACATGCAAGAGCAGTATCGGCACCAGGACCAAACGGACTACCGTACAGACTGTATAAAAATGCACCTGATGTCCTACGTTTCCTTTGGAAACTACTGAAGCTTACATGGGAAAAACATATCATTCCCAGCTCGTGGCGTCAAGCCAGAGGTGTACTGATTCCGAAAGAGAAAGATTCTAGTGACATTAGCGAGTTCAGACCAATTTGCTCGCTTAATGTGGAGGGGAAAATATTTTTTTGCGTGGTAGCACAAAGACTAAGCGAATACCTTACAAAGAACAAGTTAATAGATAGATCAGTACAGAAAGCAGGCATTTCAGGCTTCTCCGGGTGTCTGGAGCACATTAGCATGATTTGGCACCAAATTCAATTGGTAAACGTGGGAAAAGGGACCTTCATGTAATTTTCCTGGATTTGGCAAATGCACTTGGGTCTCTGTGCCCCATAAGCTATTGTGATCTGCATTTGAGTTCTTTAAGGTACCAAGTGCAATTTTAAACCTGGCATACTTTCAGGACATTCAATTGTGTTTTGATACACCAACATTTACCACAGAAGGGCAAGCTCTGGAGATTGGCATCATGGCCGGATGTACAATCTCACCCTTGGCATTTACTATGGCCATGGAAGTAATAATCCGAGCATCAAAATGGGTCGTTGATGGGCAAAAATTAAGGGGAGGATTACGCCTCCCTCCAATTCGAGCATATATGGATGATAGGACAATATTGACGACAACTGCTCCGTGTACTAAAAGACTGCTAAGTAAACTTAATTACAAACTTAAATGGGCTAGAATGAAAATAAAAACAAATCAAGGTTTGGAGGAATTAAGGATAGAATTGAACAGAGGCCTAGAGAGCATTGAGAAGTCAGGGTTGCCAGGACAGCTAAAACTACGGTGCCTACAGTTAGGTCTTCTACCCCGGCTCATCTGGCCATCGACAGTGTATGATATACCCATCACTAAAGTTGAAATGCTAGAAAGAAGAGTCAGCTTTTATGCTAAGAAATGGTTAGGGGTGCCACGGTGTCTTAGCAGCCTGGCTCTCTATGGGAAAGGTGCTCTGGAGCTGCCGCTTACCGGGCTTACAGAGGAATTTAAGTGCACTAAAGATAGATTAGAAATTACACTTATGGAATCCCGAAATAGTATAGTAAGAAAAGCGGCACCCACATTAGCAACAGGACGTAAATGGAACATCGCAAATTAATAAAAGAACATAATAATAGAACAGATACGAACGCTAGAGGAAGCAGTGAGGAGAGCTAAAACTGTCTCACGAGCCAAACAAGGGCGATGGATGAACTGGGAAAGTGTAGAGCAGAGGAAAATTACCTGGAAGGAGTTGAATGGAATCTTAGCCAATGGGTAGGTGGGGATCCAACATGCCCCCTCTGTGGGGTACGGCTAATCTCAAACACATACAGTAATGTCTGGGTACAAGACAAGCCTTAATCAAGGAAGATACACATGCCGCCACAATCGAGTACTAAAATGCTTGGCGGAAGCATTAGAGCATTGGCGCTCAACAGTTAATGCCCTGCCCATTGGAGCAGAGGGCAACATGCACCACATTCGCTTTGTCAGGGAGGGAGTTTGGGGAAGGTAAAGTTATAGGCCAAAACAAAGCTCAGGGCAGCTGAGGTGAGCATGTGATTGGAAAATGCTTGCTCATACTGGCCAACAACTGAGAGTCCCATCAGAGATTGCAACAACCAACTTAAGACCAGACTTATTACTCCGGTTCAACCCACAGCAAATTGTTTATTTTATAGAGCTAACAGTCCCGTAGGAAGAAGCAATAGATGAGGCATACGAAAGAAAGAAACACCGCTATAGCGAATTAGCAGCTGAGGCAGAACAGCGAGGTTGGAGAACAAAGGTGTGTCCTATGGAAGTTGGATGCCGTTGATTTGTGGCAATATCAACAACCAAACTACTTAAGGAGTTAGGGCTCTGCGGAAAAGAATTGCGTCAGACCATAAAAGCTATATCAGATATAGCAGAAAGAAGTAGCCAGTGGCTGTGGCTGAAAAGGAAGGATCCTATATGGGCACAAAAGTAAAGAACATCATGTTGAAAAACCATAAAAAGTGGCTTAATCTCAGGACAAAGGTATAAAAGGTAAGTCTTTCCTGCAGAGCGTCATTTATCAAGCCTGCAGGAACAGAGTAGGGAAAGATTATCTTCTTTTCAGGTGGTAAGTATCCCTGCAGAGTTGGCAGAAAGCACCTGCAGGAATAGGGATCGGTATTGGGATATCTGCGGAACGTCATATACCAAGCCTGCAGGAACAGTTTTTGATTCAACCAATATTGCAGTCATTTCTGGTAGTACAGTGAAGTAACACATATCCCCAGATTCAGTACAGTTGAGGCTAATCAGGTGTGACATTCAAACCACATTTTTGGACTAGAATATGACATAATAACCATAATAAACAAACAAAACAAACGCTCATTGAATTTCTTCAGTTTTATTAGCAAAAAAGCATGAAAGTAAAGTTTACATTCAGTTATGATGTAGCCACTGGTTTTCGGCATCATTGGCATCATAGGGAACTGTATGGGACCTTAAAAATCACTTTCCCACTAAACTATTTACAATATGGTGACCATTGTTCATACTCATTTTAACAGTCAAAATGTTCTACCACCCTGAAAAAGCAAATCTTGAGGTCTATAGGTCCCTGTGATACTTGGCAGTTTCTGTAAAGTATCTCACATAGGGGGTTCTAACACTCCTTACACTGCCATGGAGTGTATTTATTGCACAGTTTGCACTTCCTGTGGCCTACTGGTGCCCTATCTGAATGTACATTGGCTGGAACAATGGCCACAGGAGTGTTATTGCCTCTGCTGTGGTGTTATCCAGTAGCAACCCACAACGTTCAGTAGTGAGCAGCTCAACAAAGACCTGATGTATCATGTTTTTGCACATACGTCGTTGTGGAGGATGAATTAACTGGTGACAGCAATGTCCAGAAAGTGGAAAGACACTGGCTTGCTGGGCTACAGGACAGGAGAATGAGCAGAGCTGCTTGCTGGTCTGTGCTGGAGGTGCTTGCTGATTTACAGGAATTACAGGCTTTGTTGCACTCTGTTTATCATCAACACTAATGAAATAAAACGGAAATTTTTTTTTAAAACAATAACAACAGTCATAGCAATTCAGTTCCAACATTTGTTATGCAATTAAACTTCATGCAGAGTGCCTGAACACAGACCCACACACATTTGTCAGGCAAGATTTGCGTTTTACAACCTACCCCCGACACCCCACACCTATGCAACTATTCCCTCCCCCCACATTTACACTAGAAACAAGTTACAATGTTGGTTATTACAAAACATCAATTGCATATGATAATTCAAACGAAATAGTAAACAAGTATCATTTCGAAAAAAGTAACGGATTACCACGGCTATTTCTCAATATCGTGGCCCCTTGTGATGATATTGAGATGATAAAATTATGTCAGGTCGTAGTGCGCTAGGACGCGCACTAGGCTACACTTACTTTCAACACACCAGCGGGAAATAATAACAGGCTACTATTTCTTTCAATAAAACATTGGCAATTATTCGCGTGCATCCAAATATTGTTACAATTTGAAACTACTCATCCTCATGGATCTATTCCTTTTCTAAAATAGTCAACATCTTGGGATTCTTGGCTGGAGCAGCTGTCTGGAAACGATGCGCTGTCCTCTTCGTCGTTGCTTTAAAATATACTCTCAATAGCTTCTTATCGAGTGAGCGTCTTTCTTCTCGCCATACTTGCTTGTAAAAGTTACAAATACAGTTGTTTTGCGTCTCTTATCCGCTGTATGATCCAATATGACATGGTTCCTATAGAAAGTGTTTATCTTCATTGCCATATAGCCTATGTTCTAGTCATGAGCCGGCCGCTTCAACATCAACTGCCGGTCGGTTCTCAGGGCTGAGAACGCAGGCTATTGCTAGGCTTACCAAAAGACGTAAATATGTGGATTCACGTAAATCATACTAAATGAGGAACCACGTGCTCAGAGAGATATATATTCAGAGGTACTTGATATGATTTTTGATTTGAAAGTATTTATTTCGGTCCATATATGCATTTGTTACACACCTAAACACACACAAAAGTAGACCGAAAAGGGGTTAGCTGAAGTTTTCACTTATAATTGCTAGCCCTTCACACATCATTAACTAAACACAAATTATAGTTATCATTTTACTTCATCGTTAGCACCTCTAATAGACCCATATACTATACGTGTATATACCTACACATACACAGTTACATGCGTATAATGCTACCACACATAGATAAGCACAAGTATATACTCAGACTTCTCAATATGTACATACATTTATACACCCATTTACATATATACATACTACATACACTGTACATTTCATCCTATAACATCTACGTAATTATTGCACTATGTCTAAGAAAAAGTTGTTCTTTGTACATTTTTTAAAATCTTTGTAGATTACTGAAACTTTTTAATCTATTATCCAGGCTGTTCCACCGTTTTACTCCTTGAGATGAAATAGCCATTCTTTTTTGCGTAGTTCGCACATGTTTATTTTCAAACATAAAATACCCTCTTAAATTATGATCACTTAGGCGTTCCTTAAACAAACTCTGAATTTTTCTTGGCAATAAGTTGTTTTTGACCTTGTACATGATTTGTGCTGTCCTGAATTGTATTGAATCATAAAACGTAAGGATTCGTTCCATTATGAATAACTATCACACCTAAGAATTTTATTTCATAAACCCTTTCAATTTCAATCCCATTTATCACTATTTTAACTTCTTTAACTTTACGGTTCCCAAATACCATACATTTCGTTTTGTTTAAATTAAGTGATAATTCATTTCTATCAAACCATATTTTAAGTTTCTCTACCTCCCCTACAAAACGTTCAAACAGTTGATCAATATTTCCACCTGAACAAAACATATGTGTCATCTGCAAACAAAACAAATCTTAAGAGGTCTGAAACTTTACAAATGTCATTAATATACAAAATAAACAATTCTGGTCCCAACACTGATCCTTGTGGCACTCCACAGACCACCTTCTTGTATTCTGACTCAGTTATTTATGTATACAAATTGTTGTCTGCTCTCTAAGTAACTACCTATCCAATTATTTACAATCCCTCTCACACCATATCCCTCTAGCTTCTTTAACAACAAGCTATGGCCTATAGTATCAAAGGCTTTTTTTAAATCAATTAATGTGCCCACAGTATACTTTTTTCATCAATAGCGGTTGTGATTTCTTCCATTAATTAGATTAATTCTAGTGAGGTAGATCTATTCTTCCTAAAGCCACACTGCTGATCACTTAGCAACTCATGTTTATTGATAAAACATTCTATACGTTGAGCAAACAATTTTTCAATTATTTTTCAATTCAACATTGGGGCATGCTCCTAATGAGACGACAGATGGTGTCCTGGGGTATCTCCTCCCAGATCTGGACCAGGGCATCACTGAGCTCCTGGACAGTCTGAGGTGCAACCTGGCGGCGTCGGATGGGGACCGAAACATAATGTCCCAGAGGTGTTCTATTGGATTTAGGTCAGGCGAGCGTGGGGGCCAGTCAATGGTATCAATTCCTTCATCCTCCAGGAACTGCCTGCATACTCTCGCCACATGAGGCCGGGCATTGTCGTGCACCAGGAGGAACCCAGGACCCACTGCACCAGCGCAGGGTCTGACAATGGGTCCAAGGATTTCATCCCGATACCTAATGGCAGTCAGGGTGCCGTTGTCTAGCCTGTAGAGGACTGTGCGTCCCTCCATGGATATGCCTCCCCAGACCATCACTGACCCACCACCAAACCGGTCATGCTGAACGATGTTACAGGCAGCATAACGTTCTCCACGGCTTCTCCAGACCCTTTCACGTCTGTCACGTGCTCAGGGTGAACCTGCTCTCATCTGTGAAAAGCACAGGGCGCCAGTGGCGGACCTGCCAATTCTGGTGTTCTATGGCAAATGCCAATCGAGCTCCACGGTGCCGGGCAGTGAGCACAGGGCCCACTAGAGGACGTCGGGCCCTCAGGCCACCCTCATGAAGTCTGTTTCTGATTGTTTGGTCAGAGACATTCACACCAGTGGCCTGCTGGAGGTCATTTTGTAGGGCTCTGGCAGTGCTCATCCTGTTCCTCCATGCACAGAGCAGATACCGGTCCTGCTGATGGGTTAAGGACCTTCTACGGCCCTATCCAGCTCTCCTAGAGTAACTGCCTGTCTCCTGGAATCTCCTCCATGCTCTTGAGACTGTGCTGGAAGACACAGCAAACCTTCTGGCAATGGCACGTATTGATGTGCCATCCTGGAGGAGTTTGACTGCTTGTGCAACCTCTGGAGGGTCCAGGTATTGCATCATGCTAGCAGTAGTGACACTGACCCTAGCCAAATGCAAAACTAGTGAAAAACAGTCAGAAAAGATGAGGAGGGAAAAAATGTCAGTGGCCTCCACCTGGAAAACCATTCCTTTTATGGGGGTTGTCTCATTGTTGCCCCTCTAGTGCACCTGTTGTTAAATTCATTAACACCAAAGCAGCTGAAACTGATTAACAACCCCCTCTGCTACTTAATTGACCAGATACTCTGATTAAAAAGTGTTCCTTTAATTTTTTTGGGCAGGGTGGTTTGAACTATTAAACAAAATCATTGTATTGTGGGAAATCTACAGATTTGTAGCTTTCCAAGCTGATATAGCATGCCTGTGTGGCGTGGAGATGTGATGGTGTTTCATAGTCTATCATTTTAAAAGTACGAAACTGACAGACGGCGGGTCAATTGGGTAGATCACATTTATAAGTTAAAGATTTTTCAAACCATTTTTTTCTGCATATGTAAGTTCTATCTGCAATCAAACTTTGTTCATTGTAATCAATCAAGTATGGAATGTGACTCTATACAACTAAATAGGACTGTGATATGACGATATGTATCGTTTGACGATAGCAAAACATCTATCGTATAGCACTCTTATCGTTTATTTGTCGCAAAATCACACTTTTTACGGCAATATTTTTTCATCATTTGGACAATGCTTTGCGTTTTCACACAGCACGTATGCATGCAGGAAATTTGTAGAAGAAGCTAACACAAACAAAGATGGAGGACAGTGAACGTGACACAGAACAGTAGACGGACTCCGACCAGCTTGTACCTAAAGGGGCTACTTCTATTGTGTGAACGTGGTTTTGGTATGAAAAGTCTGACATGGACCAGAAAGCCGTAGCTTGCAAAGTATGCCGCAGACCAGTATCCACAAAAGATTTAAACACCACTGACCTATTTTACCAATTACGCAAAAACCATGCAAGACAGTACGGAGAGAGTCTAAGGATTTGGTGATGTGGTGGTGATTTTATTTATTTTCTATAATTATTTGTTAAATTTATTTCTTTATTTAAGTTTTTTCTTATATGTTGTTGAGTATATTCTTCATGTACAATTTTATGGAAAAGTTGAATAAACTGTAAATAAATAAAAATTACAAAAAACCTCACTCTAAAGGCTGTGGCGGAGGGCTATCTTTTATCCATTGTTCAGATATCCAGGTTAAAGAACTTCCTGACCTACCTGTCACATCCTTCGAAAGTGTTGCATTTAGGTTAACTGGATCCCCATCTCTACACGTACTAACCCTACATACTAACCCTAACCCTACAAAGTGTCGCATTTCGGTTAACTGAATCCCCATCTCTACATGTTGTTCTTTTTTACCGTTCCACCAAAGCCTCCCCCAGGTTCCTGCCTGAACTATCCAAGCAACTCATATCTGTCTGCTCCATGTCACCATCCACACTCCTACTAGGGGATTTCAATATTCCAGCAGCTGCATGTGTCCAAGGTCCTAATCATAACATGGTCACATTGTGTGCCACATTGGATTTGCCCAAGTGCCTGGACCTAGGCGTGTCTGACCATCACGCCATCTCCTTCACCATTCCTGCCCCCCTGCCAAAACATCGGCATAAACGGATCATCATGTTCCGGTACACAAAAAGTGTCAGTATACCAGTCCTTGCTAACATCATCTTGTCCCACCTGGCCCTAACTTCTCCAATGCCTTCCGTTGATGTCCTTGTATCTCTGATGTAGCCCTAACCACCAGGCTTGATTCTCTTTTTACTCCCCTTAATCGTCTTATTGTGTCTTGCTTCTTTTAATTTAATTTTTTTTTGTATTTGTAAATACTTCCTTGTATTTGTAAAGTGTCCTTGGGTTTTTAGACAGGCACTCAAAATAAAGTTATTATCATCAAAACTGGGTCGTCGGTACTTCTTACAAAAAAAAAGTCCCTCCAAAACAAAGGCCTACTTACGTATTTATCCTCCATAATCAAAGATTGCATTTTTGCTGTAGTTTTGCAAGCGCGCACACACACACACACACACACACACACACACACACACACACACACACACACACACACACACACACACACACACACACACACACACACACACACACTATCGGGTGTATTTTTCGCAGTCATTAAAATTAACGGTGGCAATAACGGTTAATTGCTATAATAATATATAGATAATAAATTCAGAAATATAATAATGGTAACAACTATCACTGCTGCAAAAAAAGTCAAGACTCACAAATTAAATGCACAACCCCTTGCTAGTTTGTGCACAAAACAGGTATCAGATCCAGCTAGTATGGTTTTCTAGAATACCTTGAGCTGTGGGAAACTTTGAAAGAATACACCCCAACTGACCACATATCCATATGATTGGCTAATCAAATTGTCAATCCAAAGTACGCTCGAGTTCCATTTAATGGTCAAAGTATTCTCTCAAGAACATAGAATACTCTTGGGAAGAATCTACTCTTCCCCAGAAAAAATTCTGATAGGTTGAATTTTTCTTTCAACACCAAAAATACTCCATGGCACATGAACTGAAAATCACAGAAACAAGTCGGCATATCAGTGAGCTATTCAAACGTTATCTATTGCATTTATGACATTCCCTACACTGAAATAAGCTTAAAACAATTGCAGAAACAAAATTGGCTAAAGTACATATCCCAACATGCTCATCGTCCACAAACATGTACTGAAACAGTCTATAAACAGAATAAGGCCAGATTCTAGTGAAATCATTTTCTCAAACACTTGTACAATGTAAGTTCAAAGGTAGCCGGCAGACGATATACGGTTTTGTCAAATCATGTCAAGGCAGCCCTACACAACAAAAACGTTTATTAATTTGATCAGATACGTTATTTTCTTTTTTAGGACAGTACGCCCCTGCTGGTAGTGGTACTAGAGGCTTTGTTGTTGGCCTTCATGATTACAATGTGTCAGAAAATGCTCTCTTGACAAAGTATCGACATTGAAAACCAAGAAATCATAGGAAACTATCATGTTGTCAGTCATACCAGTAGCTATATGTTGGACTGTAAACACAAGCTTAACGAACAAGTGTTCATAAAAACGTAAGTGGAGCTCAGTGAACCATTGATAAGAAAGCATAAAAACAACCAGCACATTCAATTGGGATCTAAACACCTTTAGCTTTTTGAATGCAGCAACCTACCGGCACACAAAAATAAAATCATTCATTATTATCTTTTTGTGGTAATTCGTGTACCTCAATCTCCATAAAGTCAAACTCTGCAGCGCAGGTGTACATCTGGGTGTGGAAGTCCTTATAGTTGGTGAATTTTGACTTAATCAACCCACTGATGTGAGACTGAAGGGTAGAAAAAAAAACATTTGGTTTCATGCCTCTTTTCATAAGCATTACATACATTTTTCCCAATATGTGAATGCTGATTTGGAGTCATATATTGAGAAGGCTTGTACTGACTTACATCATCAGAGGCTCCAAAAACCGCAGACAGGATGAATTTGAGTATAACTGTGGAGGTGAGCCAGGTCAAACTCTGCAAAGCCTAAGAGAGAAAGACAAGTTAAACAGGGCTTTCTCTCACACACACACACACACACACACACACACACACACACACACACACACACACACACACACACACACACACACACACACACACACACACACACACACACACACACACACACACACACACACACACACACACACACACACACACACACACACACACACGAAAAAAAGCCTTAAACTTCTTCTTACCCATGTGACAATACCAGGTTTAAAGGCTTCCGTTACTCGTTCTGGCCATCTGAGTGCTACGATTCCCTGCCATCCGGAAGAAAACCAATATTAACATGAAGGTTGTAAAACCCTAAAGACTTTGGGACCAGGCCCATTGGGTACAATAATAGTCCTAGGCCGAGTATAACTGAATAAAGCTGAAGTGACAAAATGACCAGGCTTGACTAACAATACTTTACCTGTGTTAGTTGATGAAAGAATGTAGAAAAAGTGAGAATCAACACAAGTGACCTTTCTAAAGGAGGACTCACCCAAATGGAGACCAGAGAAGACGCATAGAAGGAGGTCAGCAGCATGCTATTCCCAAACATCAAGATAAAGCACACACCCAGCGTGATCTGAAAAACAGAGTGTGATGTAGAGACCTTCATATAATCTAACTATAAAGGCAGGTGTATGTACTCCACCGGTCAAAAGTTTTAGAACACCTCCATTTTTTTTACTTTTTATAAAAATGTACACAGTTTAATGTCTCAGTGTAGTCTGAAATTAAATCATAGAAAAATTTACAATTGGAGATAAACAAAATTATTCTATAATTTTATTTATTTTTTTACAAAATTGTATCGAAACACTGTTGCAGAAGTTCCCACAAATGTGTTGTCCTTGAAGGTTGCTTTGCTTTCACCCTTCTGTCCAGTTCATTCCAAACCAACTCGATAGGGTTTAAGTCTGGAGACTGTGCTGGCCATTCCATGATTTGAAGCCTGCCGTCTTATTATTTTAACTGGAGGTAGTTCTGACATAGCCTCGAGGTATGTTTGGGTTATCTTGCTGTGGGATGAACCCCTGACCAACAATGTGTAGACCAGAGGGTATTAAAAGGTGCTGCTAAATGCTGTGATAGCCTTTTTGGTTCAGGGTGCCAGTCACTGTGCAAGTCACCAACTCCGGACCCAGCAAAAGAGCCCCGGACCATCACACATCCTCCTCCATGTCTGACAGTTGGTGACACACACTGAGGAAGCATCCTTTAACCTACTCAATGGCGTACAAAACTCTGCGTGATGAACCAAAGATTTCAATTTTGATTCATCGGTTCATAAGACTTTCTTCCAGTCTTCAGTAGTCCACTGGCAGTGCTTCATGGTCCAGGCAAGCCTCTTTTTCTTATTTTGCCTTCTTAGCAATGGCTTTCCTACTGCTACTCGACCTATCCAACCTGCAGACCAAAGTCCTCTCTTCACAGTGGAAACGGAGACTTATTTACTTTGTACCAGTGTTAAGCTGTGCTTTAAGCTGTTGGCCTGTGAGCTGCCTATCATGCAAGCTGTTGATTCTGTTGTGGCTTTGGGTCTGTCAGACCTCTTCTTGTAAGTTTCCTCCAGTTTGCAAGTGCCTTTTGATGGTGCAGGGAACTGTCCTCACTTACACCTTGGCTTTCTTTGCAATTTACCTAAAGGAAATAAGGGTTATAATTGTCTGTCTTCCTTTGTTAACTGCCTTTTTCTTGCCATTATGATAGCAATATACTACTTCCTGCAGTGCGATATTGTCCAAATAGTGCTTCAGAGGGTGTAATAACAGTCTGTTCCTTCTAACACTGCTTTTATACAGACAGGATGTTTGTAATCAAGTAATCAGCAGAAGTTGGGACACCAGTAGGAATTGTTTGCATCAACTTTGACTTCCATTGATGCAGAACAGCTGTACGTTCTGGACCCATTACTTGTTTCCCTGAAAATTGCCTTTTTTATAACTGTGAAATTTACATTATTTTCCAGTTTTTGCTGACTGCTGTTTTTCACCTCCAGCAGTTTCCTGCTTACCTTTGTACCATTTCAAGTTATTCACTGGACTTCGTAAATATTAGGGCTGACTGATTTTTTAATAACATATTGATTTTAAATAAGCAACGTTCACACTACCCATGTACAACAGACATTGGCGCAATTAATCGGCAGGCCGATCAATTGGTTGACCACTAATGCCAACACATTCAGTGGGAATATTTGATAAAAATGTATATATCAAATGGGACAGGACTGGTTTGGATTAATTAAGCTGATTGAGATAAATCCATCACAATGGAGACTTCAGAGAGAGAGAGAAAGAGAGAGAGAGAGAGAGAGAGAGAGAGAGAGAGAGAGAGAGAGAGAGAGACTGCAATGACTTTGCATACAACATTTGAGCACAATAGTGATTTGTCAAAGGACTTTGAAACCGTACACCACTCGATCATACTGGATAGCCTATCATCTTTGTTTCAATACTACAAGCAATTTGTTTAAAGATTAGTTAAAATGTCTAAAATCCCAAGTTATTCCAAATGATGGAATAAGATCAGATTTCATAGATGTTGTGAAAGTACTTGATTATGACTATCCTGGGTCCTCTGTTTTTCACCACGTTGGCCCATGTGAAAAATTATGAGGGAATCATGGAGGAGATAAATGATGAATGGTAGATAATGTGTTGAGGATGATAGGTTACCACCTACTCCCTATTAGGGATTAGGGTTGTCACGATACCAGAAATTTAGTAGTCGACACCAATACCAGTGAAATTACACGATTCTCGATACCAAATTCGAGAATACAAATTCCCATATACTTCAACATACACTCCTTTTTTAAAACATTACAAAAAACACCAGTAGCCTTCAAGCTAAACAAAAAAGAAACAATTACAAACATTATAAAAAAGAACAGTGGCAATTCAATTATTTCAAACAAGCATTATTGTTCTAAATTACAAACAATAATCTTTTAATGATGGCTTAGCCTTTCAATTGCAGTACCCGGCCAAGACATGTAAACATATGAGAATAATAAATAGGCCTTTAGAGATATTGGGTCAAAAAGATTGCGCCAATTACTTTAAGATGTGGCATTGTGGGAGTGTCGGGGGTGTATGTATGTTTACCTTCGTTTTCAACTAATGTGGTAGTTCTTGCAAACGAGTGAATGAAATATAAAAGCAACAGTTCCATTGAATTTCGCTAGTCCGCCTGTTTCATTGCTGCATGTTAACTTAGAAGGGAATAAATCACCAACGTAGACTAGGCTGGCGCTGTAAAAACTGGCGAATTATTCCGGAGTTCTCCCGGCTAAAGTCTGGAGGATGCGTGTTGGGAAAGTAATACCAGGCATATTTAAATTAAACAACTATTAACATTACAAAAAAGAGGCCTATTTATATAATTATAAAAAGAAACATATGCACACATTTTATAACACGTTTAAGCCAAATCACAAGGAGAGTCAAATGTTCCCCTGCTGCATTGGGGTGTAAACTACTACAGCTAATTCATGGGAAAAGTTCGCTTTCTCTTGAAGCATACAGGGGAGGACACAGCACACTTCAAGAGAAAGCAAACTTTTCCTGTTTTTTTTCTTTTTTGTCGATGCGGAGATTGCCTATCTATAGGCCTACTTGCTTGTTTCCGATTTTTTTATTTTAGTTTGCGGTAGCTTACAGCAGGGGAGGCAAAACCATTAGGTCTATGGATTGAGCCAAACACTTTATGGATCACGACAAAACATTACAGGTGTTTACTCGGGCTTCTTCTAGCCTTGGAGATTTTAGCTAGAAAAAAAGGTGCAACACAGCGCCCGCGAATGAACAACCAAAGCGACGTCTTTTTGCTGGTTTGTTTGCTTACATCACTGCAGCCGGTACCTTCGGTACTGTAGAAAACGAGTACCGCCACGTTTTTAAAATTTTGGCATCGACTTGGTACCGAAGTTTTGGTTCTCGTGACATCCCTAGTAGTTTGGTACCAAGGTACCGGCTGCAATTAAAAAATATGTTTTGTAAGCGAACAAACACCAGCAAAAAGACTTGGCTTGTTCCGTTTGTTCGTGGGGGGCTGTGCAGCCCCTTTTTTATAGCTAAATTCTCCAAGACTGAAAGAACCCCCGAGTAAACACCTGTAATGTTTTGTCGCGATCCTTAAAGTGTTTGGCTCAATCCGTAATGGTTTTGCCTCCCCTGCTGTAAGCTACTGCAAACGCAAATCAGAAACGAACAAGTAGGCCTGTAGAAACAAAAACAAATAGGACCTCATATCTCTAAAGGCCTATTTATCATTTCCATGTTTTTCCGGGTACTGCAATTGAAAGGATGTGTCATCGTTAAAAGATTATTGTTTGTAAGTAAAAACAATGTTGCTTGTTTTAAATAGTTGAATTTGCCACTGTTCTTTTTTGTAATGTTAATTGTTTTTTATTTTTATTTTTTGCTTGAAGGCTACATGCCACTGTTGTTTTTTGTAATGTTTTTAAAAAAGGAATGTATGTTGTAGTATATGGGACTTCATGTATTGTTTTTTATCATGGTATCGAATTGGGTATCGAGAATTGTGTAATTTCACTGGTATTGGTATCGACTACTAATTGTCTGGTATTGTGACATCCCTAGTCCCTAGGTCTACATTTGTCAGAGCAATTGCATCCAATGTTTGACATTGTATACATTTCCAGTTCCTCGGTTGGGGCTTCACTACAATTGTATACCAAAGGAGGCTCATTCAGAGGGCAGGGAGGATATTTTGGAAAAAAAAATAAAAATAAATTGGTAATATAAATAAGAAAATCGCCGTCGTTTTTTAAGCATCTAGGATACACAAAAACCTATTGCCAACGTTAAAGTATAAACAGCTCCCTCTACTGCAATGGAAAAATGTATGGCGAGGGATGTGCGCGACTAGTCGGTTAAACGTTGCTACCCTTGCTAGTCAGCACCAGAAATACTAGTTGGTTAAACGTATTAAATTTACGTACTCATTTAAAATACATATTGACATAATTTGCATAGAAATGTGTCTTCCTAGTCAAGTGCTGCTATTTAAAAAACGAACATCAGTTACTAATGTTTAGAATGCTGGACAAAAAAAATAACACATTGGACTGTTCGCAAGTTAAACCAGCGAAAGTGGGACAAAGCAAGCCAAACACTCCACACACATCCTAACATCCGCCCCAACCCGCAGATGCTACGATCACGCTAACTCAACTCATTCAGTGTTGACAGCCACAGATTGGACTATGCTGTTGATCTATCCATCCATCCAGCCATCCATTTCCGCCGCTTATCCGGGGCCGGATTGCGGTGGCAGCAGGCTCAGCAGGGTAGTCCAGACGTCCCTATCCCCAGCAACGCTTTCCAGCTCCTCCTGGAGGATCCCGAGGCGTTCCCAGGCCAGACGAGATATATAATCTCTCCAGCGTGTTCTGGGTCTACCCCGGGGTCTCCTACCAGTAGGGCGTGCCCGGAGAACCTCCAACGGGAGGCGCCCAGGAGGCATCCTAATCAGATGCCCGTACCACCTCATCTGGCTCCTTTCGACGCGAAGGAGCAGCGGCTCTACTCCGAGCTCCCTCCGGATGACCGAGCTCTTTACCCTATCCCTAAGGCTGAGCCCAGCCACCCTACAGAGGAAACACATTTCAGCCGCTTGTACTCGCGACCTTATTCTTTCGGTCACTACCCAAAGCTCATGACCATAGGTGAGGGTTGGAACGTAGACCGACTGGTAAATCGCGAGTTTCGCCTTTCGGCTCAGCTCCTTCTTCACCACGACAGTCCGGTACAACGCCCGCATTACTGCTGATGCTGCACCTATCCGCCTGTCAATCTCACGCTCCATTTTTCCCTCAATCGTGAACGAGATCCCGAGATACTTGAACTCCCTCGCTTGGGCCAGCAACTCACTCCCAACCCGGTGTTGTTGATCTATATAAAAATGTACTCTCATTTCAAACGTCAGATATTGTTTTCCACCTAAATAATGTCTTCAGTGTTGGTGTGTTTTCGACACAGTATCAAAACATAGTGCTCGCTGTCTTTCAACTTGTCACATTATCTTTTCGTCCACCAGCCCCTTGAGCCAGGTTAGATTGAGCACTCAAAATATACTGACGGGAGCTTAAATTGAAGATTCATGGAGAATCTTCCATGAGAAAAAATTTTGACTTTTCTGAGTGTTTCCCTAATTTTAGACTAGTCGACTAGTGTAAATTCAAACTTCCGTTTAAACGTCAGGGAAATTAGTCGCTAGGAACTTCCCTAGTGAACATGCTAAGCTGCTAGGGAGGATGAGTAGCTACAGTCTTCCGTACAGCTCCATACAAATGCCTTTTTTATCCTCTCAGACCTCTATCTTTTCCATGGTAAAATTTGCTAGAGAGGAGGCCAATATTGTACATCAAATTAAAAGTGGAGGGGGGAGGGTCATGGAACATGCATGATTGATGATATATATGCAAGCTGCTTAATACCTCATTAGCTTTTAATAAAGTATAAAATAGTTGTTGAAATTTTTTTTTTTTTTCAAATTGATATTAGGTGGTGGAAATAGTTTTTGAAATTTGAGGACAGTAGGTTGTAGATTTTTATCTTGTTTTGTATTAGCTAACGTTAGCAACAAGTGTTAGCTATGGCTAAAATGGTGAATGCGGAGAAGGACGTGGTGAAGGTTTTATTGCAAACTCCATTCAACACAGGAGAATGCACGCATTAAAGCGGATGGAAAACCGCTTCCAAAAATGTACTTCACAAGAAAGATGGGAATGTAGGAGTAGGGCTGGGGCAATTTGTCAACTCGTCAATCCTAATCAATCATGAAAATACACTGACTTGATTCAAATGCGTCGATGCACCGCAATTAAGTCAAAGAAGAAGAAGCAGCTGGATTCCCATCGAAAACATGATGCAGTCGGACTTTGACCTGCATACAGATTTTGAAGCGGCCGCCTCAGTCAAATTTCATGCTGCCTCTCTCTTGAAAAAACTCTGATGGGTGTCTTCATGGAATACACTATTTCCTAACAAGCGTTGGTGGATTTCTGCTATATTTGTAACTGCAAAATCGCCATTACGCTGTTGTCAATGTGGTGGTGCTTTATGCCTAAAGTAAACTAATTTAAATTAAGCCGGCTATTTTATTATATCATATTTAGATTCCAATAAATTGATGATCACTAACCTCCACTTTATAACAATGCTAGCATGATGATAGAGTACTTTCACTATGTTGTCGGGTCCGACTCAAGGCGAGCTCCCTTAACTGTTTGCCTGCCTGTGGCCTTGTAGAGAGGCAAGCTTCTGTCACTGCAACTTTACGAGTAAAACCTGGTATGGATTTTCAGAGTTGGATACTTTAACGCTATGAAAGCGGAGTGCTCACTGAGCAAAGACACGTTGAAAAGACATCCAACTTTAGACTTTCAGATCATGTCTATTTAACGTCTGTTAGTCCAGACCCACTTTTTTACGTCCGGTGGACGTGCAATAGGGGTTAAATATTTAAACGTCAAACTAAGACCCCTCTTGCACGTCTATGCACATGCAAGACGGGTTCAATATGTGAATGTCTAACTACGACCCCTTTAGAATGTCTGTAAACGCATAACACGGGTTCAATATTTTAACGTCGGGCTAGGGACCCTCTTGGACGTCTATGTACATAAGACAAGTGGCATGTGTTCAGGTGTTCCAAGAATTTTTTGTAGCCTTATTTATAATTGGAAACGCATGACATCTGGTACATCGGATATAGTTTGAAATGACAGGAGAATATGTTTTCATCTTTAATGACGTTTTTGGCAAAATATTAACAATTTGAAATATAAAACAATTCAAATAGGGTTACCTGCCAACTGAAAAACAAAAATTGCTCAGAAGGACCAATAGTTAGTTCAATGTAATTTAATTCTGAAATTGTTAGGTTATTTGAAATGTAGGGGGGAGAAAAGAAAATTCCCCCTAAACTGGAAATACAAATGCCTTAAAATTGTACAGTACTCATGCATAAGTCTCTTTCCACCCCTGTATGCCTTCCACCTCCCTTCCTCCCTGGTGCATGTTTAAGATGTTCTGCTGCATGCTGCTTGATTGTTGCCTCTGTAGCTTCTTTATCCCATTTCATGACTGGCGCTGCAAGAGTTGAACATAAACAAACATTATAAACATGCAAAAACAACCAGTGTAGTTACATCGCAGTACGCATGTTCACACATTTGTATGTAAAAACATCCAGGTTTTTGAAGTTCCTTGTGCTTGTTAATTATTATTCCTCCAATCAAAGATAAGTGCCAATACTGCACAGACCCATGGTGACTGGTGGGGTACGCGGTAGCATAAGTGTGACTTTAAGATAGTTTTTGTTCACTCGTATCGCTGTTTGATAGGGTGGGGTAAGACTGCAATAGACGGTGGCCTTGGGTGACAAGATAGCAGTAATGAATTGAGAGAACCTGCATACTTCTGCCACTACAAAATAAACTCCATCTAACGTCATAACATCAAGTGACCAAGGCTGATTAACATCATAAAGTTTAATGCTTGACCCGCTGATTCCAATATTCTCATTCAACAAGCAAGCAAACTTAATAAATTATATATGATTAAAAGTAAAATCATCGGTAAAGTTGTTTTACAACAACTAAATGATTTCTTAGTCAGTACTGGTGCTATGGCACATTCCAACTCACCTTGTTAGGTATGCTGTATGTCTTGTACCAGCAACAAGTGTCTGTGGAAGAATATATAGACACATTAGTAGATGTTCGAAGGGAGTAAATGTAAACACTGCTAGAATCAATGTTCCTTGATCTGCAATAGGGTTGTTGATTTAGTACAAGGTGTTCCAGTGGATAGAGTGGCCAACTGGGTGGACATTTTGTGGCCAACCAATAAGCCCAGATACGATTTAGTTTTTTAAATAGTTTACAATATTACATTATTTACTATAAGCAGACAGAAGACACATGCCAAAAAAAAAACAAAGACAACTAAATTCAAATCTTTATGGTCAGCTTATGCTCGCTCGAAACAAGCCAAAGTCGTGAGTTGAGATACCTAGAAGTAGCAAGATAATCTAATCTATTATGTTACTTTGGCTATGTGGTACCTCGTAAAATAAATATCATGCCCCACTTTAAAGAAAATTAGAACAGAATGAATTCAGCCTTACCTTTTCGCTAGCTACCATGTAAGGGCACAAAACAGACTCTTTCCTCGTCTTCTGCCTTCTTCACGCTCGTAAATAATAGACGCAATCTTCTGCTTCAATGATAAAAGCGGCTTGCAACCAAACAGGCCCTGAGAGGCCAACGCACTGCAACTTAAGAAAACACATGCAAATAGACAAAACACAAGCAAATTAAGAAAACATCTACATAAATTTGACAACACATGTGCAGCATTTAGAAAATGCACTGCAAATTCAAACACAACACATTACTGAAATGCCAAATACAGAAAAGAGAACACATTACAGAAACACGCTGCAAGAACAGAAAGCATAACACAATAGAGAAACACGCTGCAAGCACAGACAAGACGAGATGTTTTCTTAATTTTCTTGTATTTTGTCTATTTGCATGTGTTTTCTTAAGTTGCAGTGGGTGGTCCTCTCAGGGATACCGTACGTGATCATGCAGCTTCTCTGCTTTTGATTGGGCGATGAGTACTTAATAAGGTGTGTTTGTTGAAACTGGCCAGTTGTCACGAGACTGGGGAATGACGCTTTTCATCAGAGGGTGAACATATGAGACTAAGGGGAGAGGTCGAGAAGAGAATTATCAGGAAACTATAATACAAATTGGGAAGTTTGAAGTTGAGAAATTATATGCAATAAAATTATATTTTTAAATATAAATCATAAAAATATAATGATAAAAATTCTAATAGCACTGTTTTTATGAAGGCACAAATATGTGCAAGATCCATCAACTGAACATGCTCTGCACAATTATGGAATGGAGTGCTCTGAGCACACTGAATGTGGCTGCAATTCAACTGAATTTAAATGAGGATATTCTAATCGAAACATGCCACTTGTCTTATGTCTTATCCACAGATGTCCAAAAGGGGTCCCAGTCAGATGTTCAGATATTGAACCCATCTTGCACGTCCGCAGACGTCCAAAAGGGGTCCTAGTTAGACGTTCAGAGATCAAACCTGTTTTGCATGTCAATAGACGTCCCAAAGGTGTCCTTGTTAGACATTCAGATATTGAACCCGTTTTGCACGTCCATAGACGTCCAAGAAGGGTCTTAGTTAGACGTTTAATTTTGACCCTTATTGCACGTCCACCAGACGTACAAACGTGTGAACTGAACTTAGACATTTAGACATGATCTCCTGACTCTCCCTGACGTTTAATGTTTTCTGGGGGGGATTCACATAATTTGAGTAAAGTTTTTGAGTCAAAGACATGTTTTTATTTTTTGGGGGAATAATTTTAAGCATAAGTTCATTTTATAAATAATTGTATTTGGTTTAAATAATTGTATTTAAAACCAATAAATAGGCTTGCTAAACCTTACAGTGAAGGTGTCAATAAATCAATACAAAATAATAAATAAGGTCTAATCATTACAGACTGGTGCATGGACACTATATTAATCGAGTACAAAATGTAAAATCGATCTTTAGAAAATCTTTAAAATAATCTTAAATTAGTTGACTAATTGAAAAAATGTAATGTTCCTTTAGACTTTAACCAGCTACATCAATGTACATAATGCTACAAGAGGAAGAAGTGTTGTTTACCATGTGAGTGACCAGCAGGCTCTGCATCTTCGTGGAGCTGAGGTAGCCCAGGATGTACAAAGCAAATAGTGAGGCCACCTGAAACATAAGAGAATATTTAGTTTTGGAAAAACAGAATCAAAACACAAAAACATTTAGATCAATTTCTTTGTCTTTAGTAGCATCCCCACAGTCTATTGAATGATGTAGTGTATTATATTGCCTTGTGTCTGTGTTAAGTGTTTGAGGGATATTTACCAGTAATGTTGCTGTTCAGAATTTTGTCTCTGGCTCACCAATCTAAGTTTAAGCATTTTTTAAATCTCACCTGGGACCCAAAATGCACAGGACTGGCCCCCAAGCACATCAGCAAAATACCTTTAAACACCATGGTATACACCAATATTATAATCAAGCTTGAAAGTACAAGCTCTACAAACAATTTCACATTCTGTCGTATTACAAACGGAAGTTAAATTGAATTAAATTGTGATTTTATGTCAGTGATCAACAAAATATGTCATGTCAAGGTGGATTTGTGTGCATGTTGTTCCAAAATGATTTGGAAATATAAAACTAAAAGGTTTTGTTTGATTGCAAAACTCTTCTATGGCATTTATTTATTGGCAAAACTGGCTCCCTCATGAGGGAGCAATTTTGATCTGCGAGCGCGCGGAACAGTGTCCGCGAGCATAAAAAGTGTCCGAGTGCTCGCTCGACCCTGCCTACGTGCTCGCAACTGCTCAACACTCACTCGCTAGTCAAAGAGTGCTCGCTCAACCTTGCTGACGCGCTCGCAACTGTGCAACATTCGCTCGTTAGTCAACGAGTGCTCGCTCGACCCTGCCTACGCACTCGCAACTGCTCAACACTCGCTCGCTAGTCAAGTTGACTTTTGGCACTTCAGAGGTGGGGATAATGTCTCATCCCCTTTTATTGGACCATAACCTTTGATTGGCTGCGCCTGACAACCATTTGGGGGAATAAAATCCTGTCGGAGCAAGTCACACTAATTTGACATCTTTCAGAGATCCCATTTTAATATTGTTTTAAGGTACTGATTTCGTTTACTGCATGCGCTATAATACTGTTATGCCTGGTCTAGCTAAATATTTACGGTAACTGAAGTTTGCTAAAGCTAGATGGCTAATGTTAACCCTTAATTTCAAACCCTTAAGGTTGACTGGTCTCCCATAAGACCATAAAAAATTATATGCTCGTGATATTTAAATTTAAGATATTGTAGAGTCCCGGGGAGGGCAGGGCTTTCCCAGCATACACCAGAGGTGCATTTGGCATAGACTTTGTTCACCGTTGTATACTTTGTTTTAGAGTGGCTGATTACTGATTATCTATTGCTTCCTGTTTTGTTTTGAGTTATCCCTGATTTTGGATAATAATACAGGTTGACATTATCGTTACCATGAGTGAGCGTGTCTGTCCTGTATGCTTATCCCCCTTGCTTTACTGCAGGAAGGGGAAAGGAAGCCTGAGGGTTGTGCAAAAACAAAAGCTATTACTTAAAGGTGCAGTATGTAGTTCTAGAGAATTGGGGGAAAAATAGCAAGAATTTGAATCAAAACACTCAAAAAGGCCAACCTCCTGAGTATTTGGTCCCGCCCATCCCACACATGCCCGTGCACGCTCTGACTTGACTTCATGAGCCTGAGCAAGGCAACGCATAAAGCGATGTCTGATTCCAAGGTGAGAAACAAAAGAATCCCGAACGTCTGATCGTAAACGCTCTAAAACTGAGTGGTTGACACTGAAGCAATGGACAGACACAAATGACCGTTTCCATAGTAACGACATACAGTTAGTTAACGTTAACAAAAATTATTTCATAATTTTATTCCTTTATTAGTATGAGCTAACAATCATTTTTATTTAACTGCGATTGGCACCATGGCTACTATATGTTGACGAGTATAAACGAATAATGCCTTTTTGACATAAATCTGGCACGATACTTCCTAACGTTCTAAAACTGCATTTGGCGATTTGACAAGCCAAGTCTTTTGCGACGACATGCAACGACTTCAGCCGCCTTGCAACTACTAGTTCACATCGTTGCTACATTTGTCTGCGACGCGAATTGTAACAAGCTTGTTTGGAGGGTGACGCTGTAAGAAGGAGGACCTAGCACTGTCAAGCACGCGAGGTGATTGACAGGCAGGTAGCCCTTACTCTTTGCAAAAACTCTCCTGATTGGTTGGGGATAGGCGGGCATCCCTAGATTTTTTTAAAAAGCTGAATACTGGGCCCAGGGTGCTCATAAATAGCGCACCTTCTCTCTGAGAATTCGGTTTAATGATATCCTCCAGGAGGTATGTAATAAACGTAAAAAAAACAATTTTTTTTATTTATTGCTAGAAATTCAAACTTACATACTGCATCTTTAAGACCCCAAAGACTGTCTTTGTGGTCCTTCTGAGTGACGTAACCATTGCTCGCCACATTGGTGTCAGAAGTGGAATTGAGAAGATGGCAGATGGACTGCACCTGAAGAGCACGTTGCACGAACCCAAGAGAATGCAGAAATAATACTTTCCCAATACGGGGGAAGCTTCTCGTCCCTCAGGACTTATGCCTATGCCCCGCTTATTTCCATCCCCCCGGGAACGGGACCTGAAGCGGCCGCGAACCGATATGGTATGTTGCCTCGTGAGTTCGCTACGGCTCTTCCTATGTTCCTCGTCGGAAAGGAGAACTACCTCGTGCCCACCCCGTCCCTATTCCTCTGTCTCTGCGAAGCGCCTGAGCCACAGGCCTATAGGCCCTTTTTCGAACGTGCTCGATCTCTGTTTTCTTCCTTGTGTAGATACTCACTAGTCCTATCCCCCCTACCCCAACCTTTGTACCGTTTCCCACCGGAAGCAGAGGAGGGAGAGGACCTTTGGGTTTTTCTTACACCCGATGTTCAAGGACACACCTGGGGGGAGAGGGAGCACTATGAGCAGCCCTACGGATCGCTTCTCGAAGCAATCCAGTTGCTTAATGTGTCGTTAACTTTTAACAAACGCCCAGACAATGTCTAACACAATCTCTTTCACCTACCTTCTCCCTTTGACGTTTTGCAGCAGCAGCAGATGGGGGGCTCCTGCGGTCAGGACGCTGTAGGAGGGAGGCACCGCTTGCACGTTCAAGGCTGCCGAGGGGCTGCCGCTGTTGGTGTCGGTGTGTGTGAGAGGACTAAGTGCACCTGTTCGAAGGTGTCTTTAAGAGACAACCAAACTACTTTCGTAGTTAAGGCCTGTTCAACCCGAGAAATATCAGAGCCCAGGAGGAGACCAAACTATCCTATTATAGTCAGTCTCAGAGGCCGGTATTTATTTCTCAGAAAAGGGTTTTTATTAGCGAAGCACAGAGTTTCAGGTTACAACATCCACATGCACATGCTCTCTCCTATAAGCTAAATGGAGCAACGGTTACACGGATGGCATCAGGCCACAAAATCGACATGAGCCCGCTATTTTATGTAAGATAAATTGGAGCAATGGTACATGGATATGTGTATGTCAAAAAAGCAATAGCACAGTTCAGTAATATACAATTAGCGTATATTAATATATTCAATAGCACAGTGCAATTATATGCTAAAATCGACAACTTTTATATCAAAATTACAGAGCAGATAAAATTAGCAGCAAAGCAACAATAAATCAAACACACAGAACATTAATGCCGAACACACAGAACATTAATGCCAAACACACAGAACAGTAATGCCAAACACACAGAACAGTAATGCCAAACACACAGAACAGTAATGTCAAACACAGAACATTAATGTCAAACACACAGAACATTAATGAACTTGTCTAAGAGTTCAAATAAACACAAATAAACACCATGTATTGAGCATGTAAGATACGTTTTCCAGTCTAAAGATTGCGTGCGCTAATCGAGATCAGGAGAGAGGCTCAGTCGGATAGTCCGTCCCAAGATTGCGTGAGCCAATCGAGGTCAGGAGGGAAGCTCCAGTCAAGAGAGAGTGGATTTCGACATTTTCTTGTGGGGTGCGTCCCGCGAACGGGTGGGGCTTTGGTCACCAGTAACTCCGCTTAACGTAAGGTTAGCTCAAATGGGGTCCTGTGACTGCGCCCACGAGAGCGTTGAACTTTCGATATTTAAAGGTATTCTAACCCCATGGCCCCTCCTCTGAACCTCAGACAATTCTAAAAACACTTTCTCAAGAGTGTGTTGCTGCATTTCTCCCCAGCAACAACCTCTTCTACATGAGTTTTGCCATATTTGGTCAACAGACCAGCAAAGCCTTTCTCTCCTGTTTCTAGCTTGACGACATTTCCTACCTGTGGTCAGCTTTGTCAGCGGAAACATTTCCTTCTTACACAGAGAGATTTACATCTATCATCGTTCCTTTGGCGGTTGCACAACAGCACCCGTCGGTGACTCGGGGAAAGCGCCAGAGTGGCTCCACGCCCCTCTTGGATCGATTCCCCGCCCCTCCCGGCTGGCGCCAGCGCACCGTGGCCCCCAAACCAAGGTCTGCTAGTAAAGAGAGATAATTATTTTCTCTCCAATGGCCTTGGAGGTCTGCAGAGTGGGGAGCTTCACAGTTGTTTTCTGCTCCGCAGTAGCAGGGGGATCCAGGTTGGGTCTGCCTACCATCAGGGAGCTGAAGGTGGAGCCCTGGAACCGCCACTCCCTCTGACTCAGCCCTATACGGGCCTGCCTGCTGCTTCCCCAGGACGTCTGAAGACAGTCCCCAAACTCCCCAGATGAACCTGAACTGAACCTCTGGAGCCATTCCTTGCCCAGGTCCAGCTGGCTGCCGGCATAACGACTGGAGTGGAGAGGAGACAGCTGTTCCCATGGCCCTGACGCTGGAGGGAGAGGCGCTTCAAGTCCTTGTGGACCTTGCTCTGGCCAAACAATGAGACTACCTTGCCCTTACTGCAGCACTAGGGCGGTGCTTCAGCCAGAGGACATCAATCAATAACATGAGAGATCTACTGGCAAGTCGACAAAGCCAGCAAGGGGAGACGTTGGGTCCTACACGGCTGACGTCTGCTGATATGTCAAACGCGGTTGTCCAGGGTTTGAGGCCACCGCCCAAGAGGAGTTGGCTATCTATGCATTCATGCAGGGCCTCACTCCAACCAAGTTGAAAGAGCATCTTCACCTGGTTGCCCGACAACATTTGATGCCGCCTTGGCTAAAGCAGAGAGAGTTGAACTGGTTTTTGTGGCTCCTCTGTCGAAACCAGAGGTACATCATCAGGCACCCCAAGCTGGGATAGAGGCGAATGAGAGTGAGTGCAGTGGGGAGACTACTTGCCAACCGGGTAGGGGCTGGCTGGGCTTGGTAAGAAGACATCGACTGGCTCCCTGGAACCCGAGGAATTGACATAATGAAGGCTGCTACTGTTGCGGAGAGGTAGGACATGTAGCACGTGACTGCCCAGTGCCTGCACTCCCAGTCCCAGAGAAACTAGAGTGTGGTGCCACGACGAGGGACATGCCATCCCGTTACCGGATAAACTCCCTCAACCCACGGCATTGTCGCATTGGCCGTGCTTTGCCGGGAACTTACCTTAACTGCCATGTTGACGGCCATGCATGCAGAGCTTTGGTAGATACAGGATCCACAATCATACCTATACCCTCTCTGGCACTGACAGTCCATGGCTGGCTGATTGGATTCTCATGACATCCCGCATCAACACGGTAACAGGGGAGTATGCTTTGCAGGGTGACCATCGGTGACACGCTGAACCATCATGAGTTTTGGCTGGCAGAAATTCAGGACGCCTGCATCGTCTGATTGGATTTGCTGATCTGTTTGGATGCACAGCTTGACGTGTCAGGGCTTACCATATGCCTTGGCACTGAGACTATGCCCCTCCAGCGTGGAGGCCAGAAGAAGAGGGTGAGACGTGCCAAACTATCCCTGGGAAGAGCCATGTGGGCCCAGAAAACATTACCGCCGCCGCAGACAGTCCCAACATCCTCACCGCCACCACCACCTGCCCAAACGACATCCACACCTCCGCAGCCAGTCCCACCATTATCGCCACGACCACCTGCCTTCTTTTGTTTTGCATTATACAATGTGGTAGGCCTACATATGGAGTTGCTGAGACCCCCACAATCAATTTATCATCCATTGCCCTGTTGTTGGTTTTATGTTTTTAGGTGGGACGACATTTTCGGTAACATAGGTCAATATGCCACAGGACTCTGTTTACTGATTGGTCGCAATTCGGCGCAAAAGTTGAACTATTAAACTTTTAGTTTGGCCGCACTTTGCCGCACAATCAAACGGCAAAGCGGCCACCGCAAGTTTCCATTAACAAAATCAATATTTTAAAACAAAATTTAAATGGGATCTCTGAAAGACGCAACTTCGTGTGACTTACTTGCGCCAACATGATTTGATGCCCCCAAATGTTGACAGGCTCAGCAGATCAAAGGTTATGATCAAATCAAGAGTGAGGAGACATCAGCCACTATCCCCGCCTTCAACGTGCCAAAATCAACTTGACAAATGAGCGAGTGAGCCAACAGAGCACATAGGGCGGGTCGAGCGAGCGCTTTGACGAGCGAATGTTGAGCAGTTGCAAGCGCATTAGGGAGTGTTGAGCAAGCGCCCGGACGCTTTTTCGGCTGTTCTGTTGCGTGCACTCGTGGATCGGAACTTTTCCCTGGCGAGGACGGTTTTCCGCTCACAAGTTTTGAAACTAATTAAACGGCATACTATTCACCCCCTTTGCTGTAAGACTACTATACAAGATCTGTTGCAACCATTGGCCGTTTCACTTCATTAATTAAAAATGCAGGGGTGTAGCACAAAATTATGGACCCTATACACAAGCCATATCAGTGGGCTCCCTTCCTCTACCTATGTTATTTATTATTTTTTTTACAAATAATTTAGCCTACTGTGCACATGAATCTGTAGTGGTTATCAGGGTAGTCACTAATGAACTGTTCATACCAAAATTAAACAAGTAATAATAATCTGTGATCTATCCTTAAGTGTGCACAATTTGAAATCTCACATTTCAACTCTCCTTTTTCAACATACTGTAGCCTACAATACTTTACTATGGTTAAATTATATCTGTCTTCAGCAATATCATCAGGTGATGAAGATGGACCTGCCGCTGCTCCGCTGTCTGTAGCTGTTTCTGAAACTGAGGGCCATGTGTTTCACTATGTTAAGCTTTGCTAGGTAACGCCGGTAGATATAATGTAATAGAATAGTGTATCTATGATGCTGATTAATTTATAATTATTATCATTTGGATGATGCCTATATAAATAAAATGGCTTTGCACTATCCTAGACTATATTTGTGATATTTTATCCTGCCAAGTTTCAAATTAATTTTCACATTCTGTTTTCCAGGGGAAGCCCATTGCTCCATTCCAAACTGGTCTATTAGGCCTATTTTTTTGGGATACAAAGTTCAGTTTCTCAGTTTATTTAGTCCATTTTTATTTAGTTGCGACATCGTTACACTAACTACTTAGAAATAACAAATTGCAAACAAAAACAAACTTTTCATTCCCACCCTCATTGGGGCCCTGGGCACTCAGTCCCACTTTGGCCTCTGTGTAGGTTCTCCCTTTCACGCTGTAGTTTTCTGTCTTACCTGTGTTAGCAGTACAAACTGGGAAAACTGCCATGGCAACATGAAGCAAAGATTGGAAACACCAAGAGCTATCATTGCGCTTCTGCACGGCCTCCGCGTCCTAGGGAAAGAGTTGTGGTGTAAAGACAAAAAGGAGAAACCGGAGAGAGGAGCGCATGCAGGCTTCTTTTAATTGCTTATTGTTATGTAATAACTAAGAACATTCTTCTAAAAATTTTATTCATACCAATGTAATAATTTTTTATTTTACCCACTTTAACTTCAGTGATTGTAATATTTTCCAAATAGTGTTTTGCTACCTGTGTGTATGTGTGAGCAATTTATTAATACAATTCTAAAATGACAAGTTTAACCCCTTTTTTATTACAAAAACAAATAAAAAACTAGTCCAATACTATTAAAATAATTATATAATTAAATATATTACATTATAAGAATGTTTAAAAAAGTGGAGATTAGGAATGGGTAATTACCGGAGGATGTAGGTGAGCAAAAGCATTTGCAGGATCAGGAAGGGGTAGGCAAAGCTTTCCCTCAGGGGAGGAGTCCACATCACACGGGTACTCTGGGGTAATACACACAAAAAGGAATTAAATAATATCAAACATCTTTACTCAGGGAGGGAACTTCAGTACAGCAAAGACTTATTTCGCCTTATACCCTTCGAAAAGCCCAAAGTCCAAAAATCAAAAACAGCTATTATGCCTCTCTACCTGCCCTTTGAAAGTTCCATACAGATACATACATAGGATGGTTTCTTTAAGCATATCTCAGGTACACCATTAAACAAATGTGTTTACAATAGGAAAGCAAACTAAATCAAATGTATCAGATTTAACATTTAACAAACAATCCAGAAATGGTCAAACATAATCTTGTTATTAAAGACCATTAGGAAGCACTAGGGATTGGTCAAAACAAACACTATAACAAATCCTATTGTGTTCTATATGTTCTCAAATATGGGATGCAAAGATTACTATAATACAGAACAACAAAGTTACCTTTCTTATTGTCCTAAAAGGAAATGCTCATTATCACAAGACTGCATGTACTAATCACTATTCACCAACTATTGTCTACTTAATGCCATTTGTCCAAATGACTTGTTCAAAACTGAATAATATTAACCCTCTACTGCATGCCTTATGAAATAATGGTTCTCAAAAGTATTTGGCCACACTTTTTTACTTTTCATGGTGCATAATAAGTTATTGAACACTTCATTTGTATTTGCTTTTGGGGGAGGAGGTCCATTTCAGTATCTTACTTTGACAACATACAATAGCGGTAGTAAACAGAAAAAACTAAATGTTATTTAACATCAATTGTTTTTTATTTAAGAAAATGAAAATGAATGAGACACAACTCATTGAACAACTATATATATGGAAGCATTTGCACTGACAAAACAAGCCAGTTACTGTGAATGATCCTTTCAGTGGAGGTGTGCTACCTACAAGCAAGAATGGGAACAAGGAAAATAAGTTTTACAAATAATTAATTTTCAATTCAGTTTTAAACAATCACACAGTGGCTCTAAAAGAGATAGGCATTATTCAATACATTGTTATGTACTGCAGATTGTACGGCATTTAATATTCTATAAAACAGTTTAGTCACATCTGGGGGTGCCCTGAGGCCAGTTCCATAAAGCGAGTTTACTAAATAAGCTAGGCTTCTTTCGATTAGTCTGACTTATTTTCAGTTGACTCGGTTCCATAAATCAACTTCAAAATAGCTCAAGCTCAGTTACTATGGCAACTTATGCTTGGGGTAGGCTAACTGTCAGGCTAAGCCTGAGTTTTTGCTTAACCTATTTCTGCCGGAAAATGGTGAAGTGCTCTCTCCGGGTTGGGAGTGTGTTGCTGCCCCAAGCGAGGGAGCTAAATTATCTCGGGGTCTTGTTCACGAGTGAGGGAAAAATGGAGCATGAGATTGACAGGCAGATTGGTGCAGCGTCAGCAGTAATGCGGGCGTTGTACCAGACTGGCGTGTCGATTTACCAGTCGGTCTACGTTCCGACCCTCACCTATGGTCATGATCTTTGGGTAGTGACCGAAAGAATAAGGTTTCCTCTGTGGGGTGGCTGGGCTCAACCTTAGGGATAGAAGAATCATATTCTTGTGTATACTGCCATCTAGTGACTGTAATGAAATTACATACATAACATACATAAGCTTAGGAGACTGCATTTCCGGCACATTAAACGCTTGAATTCTTCATATTTTTCCAATATGAATTTTTAACATTGCTTTTTGCCATGTTGTATCGATTCAATCCAAGTTCGACCTCTCGGGCAGGTTAAGAAAAGCGTGCACAAGCTATTATCTTGACTACTTCAATCCGTCTTGAATTAGCCTGATTGTGTTAGCTTGAATTTACCTTTATGGAACCTTTTTAGCCTTGTCTGATTTGTTAGGTCAATTCAAGTCAGGTTTAGACGTTAATGCTGACTTTTATTAGCACGCTTTTTGGAACGAGCCTCTGGTGGCTCATCGGGCTAAGGCGCACATCACAAAGGCTAGTCCTTGACGCAGCAGCCTGGGTTTAGATTATTAGATTAGTGGGTATCTGGCATCTTTCGACTGTCTGAACGTTCCATCCCAGAGCAAACATTGTCTAGGAGCAATAAATTAGTTCTTAATCTTGTCTCATTTGTGCTGGTTCTGACTTATTGCTCCTAAAAGCCTCTTAGGAACAAAATAAGGGAAGTAAAAGAGAACTTAATTTTCAGACTTGGATGAGCTTTGATTGAGATACAAATACTTTTCATAAATAATTGGAGTTACAAATGAGACTCATAAGAAACAATTCTGAGATCTTCTTTACTGTTCAGGTTAAGACAAATGTGAGACTATATGTCACTATTTCTCATGAGGAGATTTTGAGAGGTAAGAGACATAGCTCAAATTCTCATTTAAGTATCACAAATGTCTCAATTGTGTCTATTAGAAAAAAGAGACACTAATGAGACCTCATTTTTGGATTTTGCTTTCCTATGGGATGTTGCAAGGCAGCAGTTTAGAGAAGTGTGTAGGGTATTTCTTCTTTTTGATTATCTGGCCGTGTAGACAGCGGATATAGAGGGGGGTGGCTCTTAGACGTCATTGTTCACCATTAAGCCTTCTGGAGGTGTCGTGGGCTCAAATTAACTAAACATCCGGGATGGATCCACTTGAAATCCCCAATGACATGTCTGCTCTCAACCCAAATCCATTCTAAATATTGGGGTTTGAAGTGCTCATCTTGGAGAATGACACAATGGATATTATAATATCGTATCTTTTGTATTTTGATAGTATAGCATTTCCTTTACAAAGGACACTTTAATTGGTGTCTGTTTTTGTGGGAAAATGGTATGTTAACCTGAAGCAACACCATGCAATGGAGGGTAGAAGAAAAAAAATTCCGCACAACTAAATTATTATGTTTTGGTAAATACTAAAAGCGTAACCAATCACATATGGAGGCATACATTTTTATCGTTAGTGAACTTGCACTTGTAGTTCCAGAGCTTCATTTATGCAATTTAACAGTAAGAGAATGCAGTGAAAACATTTTCTGTGCGTAAACAAAACTGATTACCATATAGCAGAGACGCTCATAAGTCTTTGAGCTCGAGTCCAAGTCAAGTCTCTGGTCACGAGTCCAAGTCAAGTCTAAAGTCTGTAGCAAAACCCATCTGCAACCACAGGCTTTTGAGAGAAGAACTGGTTCTAAGCTAATGTTGCAGGCTATATCAATACTTTTTTTCTGAACATAGTGTATGTGCAGTTATAAGGCACCCTCTCTAACAAACGGCAATCCAATCAGAAATTATATTGCTTTATTTTGCCATGTGTACTGTAAATACATCAGCATTAAGTAGCAAACTGTAACAGCATTGCTTTTGAACAAATCACTCATATAGACTATAAAGTGATAATTGAAATGGCCACTTCAGATTGTGAACTCACCCAGGCATGTGCAGAGGATGTTAGAGGTGTAGGGTATTAATAATACATGCAAAGAAATTAAGTGTATTTCAGTAAATTCTCCTCATATGTTAACTAGCCCAACTCTTACCTAGCTCTCTGACTGACACACTCCCTTGCAGAAGCACTGTACCGCTGACAAAGATGCACTGCCTCTGGCTGCATGGCTGCTTCTCTTGCCTCCAAATTCCTCTTACCACCTTCTCTATAAAGGCATTAGGCATAATTGCTTCAGTAATAACGGGCAATAAGAAGAGGCTGATATTGTATGGCTAAGATACTATTACTATGTGCCAACAAAGTATTATGTGCCCCCCCCCCGTCAAATGAACGAAATGAACGAAGAGACTCGAAAAAAGAGTAGTTAATTTTACTAAACAAGAGTTAAAGAACCGAGTCACTAAAATGATCCGATCACTAGCCGCTATCGCAAATAACCACGAGGGAGGGAGGGTAACCGTAGAGGGCATCGCCAGGGGCACCAATCTCCTGACCTGATATTTTGATTCAATCAATACATCTGTTTGTCAGGGCAGGCTGTGCGCGGACAGGAATTTATTGATTTGTAAAAAAAACTAATAAAAAAATAAATATATAGATACATTTGAAAAAGGGCACTTCTATAATGGAGGGCAAAAGGGCAAGGGCTCTAGCCCCGCTTGAGATCTATCTGTGCACGTGCCTGAACGCACTCATAGCTGATTAATCAGCAGACTAATTATTAGGCTACTTTTAATAATTAACCCATCTTCGTCTAACACTGTATATGGCCTCAAAGCTGCTACGACCAGGGCTAGCATACCTTAACGTAGATGGACAGTTGAAAACTGCATTTCTCTGCCTGTATGTTATGCACTTTTGCTAGATCATGCATTGACACAGTGCTCGTGTTTCCGCCCTTTCATGCAAAATACTTGTTGCACTTGTCGTAACGAGCATTGTCAGCATCGACTTTAGTGAACTTTAACCATACTTTTGAACGTTAAGTTCTCTCCGCCTGTCACTACATGAGCAGGGTCTATCTCTTTCAGTGCACGGTGCTGCAGTGTGTGAGAGAAAGAGCTGTGCCCACCCTCGCACACAGGCTTTGAGAGAGCTAGCGAAAATGCACCATAGACAAAGCTTATTGCTAACGTGACCTATCCGGGTATGTTTGCAGGTGCCTGCTTAAGTTTGATGCGCGCAATACTGAATCTATTATATTGGCAGATGTTACATTCAGCTCGTCAGTCATCACACATTTCCTCAATGTTAACAACGCCCAAAAAGTATGCAATATAATTAAGTTTGTTCACGAGTCCCAAATCACGAGTCCGAGTTGAGTCTCGCGTCTCAAACACGAACAAAGCTAACAACTTGTTTGCATCATACAAACCTCAGATTGATCCACCAGCGCTCTCCCAGGCGTTAAGCTAGCTGTCTTCTTTTCATATTTTTTCCCGATTGGCTGCTGACAAGTGAAAAAGGATGCCCACGCAAGAAGACGGTATTGTGAGATTTGAAATGTCCGGAAACAAACTTTGTTTTTTTGTTTCTTGTCGCGTCTTTTATGTCAAATCAATCCCTTCCACGACTACTGATGACGTATAAGAATCATGAAGGGTTGTCTAAATTCGAGGCCCAGATTTTTGCCCCTAGCCCTTGTGACTCTGTTTCGAAGGGTAAGTCTAACCCTAACCCTAATAACTGCAATCATGCATAAGTTATACTACGAAGGTGATTATCAACTCTGAAAACCAACCCAAGTTCACCCAATCTAGGTATGAGCGCATTCACATAAAAGGGGAGTTTAATTAACCTTTTGACCAATCGCTAACATGGACAAGTCTATCAGACCCATATATTTTATGTGCAAACTATAACGTTAGACAAATATGAAGAATTTAAATATACAATCCAGGCTGAAAGAATGCCAAACGTGCGAATGCATGAAGTATCAGGCGTATCACAAATAATCGTTTTACCTGTGCACAATTAAATGCCCTTGTCAGGTTTGACATTGCTTGTTCCATGGATGGAGCACAGGAATAAAGAATGGTATCATTTGCATAGAAATGTACTTGACAGTCTTTTACAGAGGCACATATAGCATTAGTATAATGTGTAAATAATGTAGGACCTAATACCGAACCTTGTGGCACACTATTTTTTATGGCTACAACCTTTGATTTCAAACCGTTAGCATCTATGCACTGTGTTCTATCAGAGAGGTAGTCCTGAAGCCATGTAAATGCTGCATCATCAAATCCAAGCAAGGCTAATCTATCCAGAAGTAATCTGTGATTAACTGTATCAAAAGCCTTTGACAAATCAATAAACAAAGCAGTACAATGTTTCTTATCATCAAGAGCAGTAACTATGTAATTTACTACAAGAGCAGCGGCTGTAATATTACTGTGACCACCTCTGAAACCCGACTGAAAAGGGCTTAAAATATTACTGGTGAACAAGAACACACAAAGCTATTCATTTACAAGGTGTTCTAACATCTTTGCTAGACATGGGAGTTTGGAGATAGGTCTTAGTAGCATAGCATAGCCTACTCTAGTCTAGATAATGACGGAGACACAACATACGGCGCTGGGCACCGGCATATTTTAAGTCGGTGGTTAACCCTCTGAGTCCGACGGACGCGCGGGCGCGCTCATCAGTCACCCTCTACCAAATCCTTCATAAAAAACGAACTATTTGATTTAGAGACAATTTGTTTTTTTAATTTTAAACCAGAGGCCTGTAGCTTTAATTGAAGACCATTTTGGTCGATGTAAGTTGTTCACATACCTTTCCACAGATCTACAAAAGTAGGGAACATTCTTTGCACGTAGCCTATTATAGGTTGGGTTGCCCCTCGCTAACCTACATAAACTATTGATCTAGTGTTATTTTCGCGGGGTTTTATGACATCATTAGATAGTATAGGTCATGTGATTTAAAGTTACGAGTGTTTACTCCAAAGAATTACGACGATAACCATTCGACAATCGACACAGCCTGTATGTCAATGAAGATAAACACTTTCCATTGGAATCATGTCATATTGGATCATACAGCGGATAAGAGGCGCAACACAACTGTATTTTTTACTTTTACCAGCAAGTATGGCTTGAAGAAGAGACACTCACTCGATAAGAAGCTATTGAGAGGATATTTCAAAGCGAGGAGGGAGAGGACAGCGCGTCGTTTTCATACAGCCACTCCAGCCAATAATCCCAAGATGTTGACGATTTTAGAAAAGGAATAGATCCATTTGAGGACAAGTAAGTAGTTTCAAATTGTAATAATATTTGGATGCACGTGAATTATTGCCAATGTTTTATTGAAAGGAATATGAGCATGTTATTGTTTCCCGATGGTGTGTTGAAAGTAAGTGTAGCCTAGTGCGCTTACTGGCGCGACCTAGCACACTTACCTGGCATAATTTTATTATCTCAATATCATCACAAGAGTCCATGATATTGAGAAATAGCCATGGTAATTCGTTACTATTTTCCTAATGATACTTGTTTGCAATTTCGTTTGAATTATCATATGCAATTTATGTTTTGTGATAACCAACATTGTAACTTGATTCTAGTGTAAATGTGAGGGGAGGTTGCAAAGGTGTCGGGTGTAGAGGGTAGAATGTGAAATGTAGGCTGAATGGGGGTGGGTTGTAAAATGCAAATCTTGCCTGAAAAAGTGGGTCTGTGTTCAGGTACTCTGCATGAAGTTTAATTTCATTACAAATGTTGTAACTGAATTGCTATTACTGTTGTTAATGTTGTAACAGATTTCTTTTTTTTTTCTTTTTTATTAGTGTTGAAGATCAACAGAGTGCAACAAAGCCTGCCATTCCTTTAAATCAGCAAGCACCCTCCAGCACAGACCAGCAGGCACCTCTGCTCCTGCTCCTGTCCTGTAGCCCAACAATTGCCTAAGTCTTTCCACTTTCTGGACATTGCTGTCACCAATTCATTCATCCTCCACAAAGAAGTATGTGCAAGAACAACATGTCACATCAGGACTTTGTTTAGCTGCTCACTACTGAACTGTGTGGGGTGCATCTGGATAACACCACAGCAGAGAGGAAATATGGACACTCCTGTGGCCATTGTTCCAGCCAACGTACATTAAGATAGGGCACCAGTAGGCCACAGGAAGTGCAAACTGTGCAATAAATACACTCCATGGCAGTGTAAGGAGTTTCAGAACCCCCTATGTGAGATACTTTACAGAAACTACCAAGTATCACAGTTAGGGACCTGTAGACCACAAGATTTCCTTTTTCAGGGTGGTAGAACATTTTGACTGTAAAAACGAGTATGAACAACGGTCACTATAATGTAAATAGTTCAGTTGAAAGTCATCTATAAGGTCCCAGACACTTCAGTGTGATTCCAAACACCAGTGGCTACATGATAACTGAATTTAAACTTACTTTCATGCATTTAAGCTGTGTTTTGCTAATAAAACTGAAGAAATTCAATGGCCGGTTTTTGTTTTATTATGGTTATTATGTCATATTCTACAGTCCAGAAATGGGGTTTCAGTGTCACACTTGATTAGCCTCAACTGTACTGAATCTGGGGATATGTGTACCTTCAGTTTACTAGCAGAAATGACTGCAATATTGGTTAAAATATTAAGATATCAAAAACTGCAATAAAAGACCCTAGGTCTCAGGGTTAAAACATACTTCTTCTAACGTTCTATCCATTTTTTTGTATTGTTGTGGCACCCAAGAACTGCACGTTTGACGCGGAGGTTATAAATAAATTAAATAATACAATGAGCCAAAAAATGCAACAGCAAGTTAACAAAACGTTTAGTCTGTTTAGGTAGAGAGTTGGAGCAACCGGAAGTGCCAAGCCGCTAAACAATATCACGTGATACGGAAGTGCCCATGGAAACCATCAGGGGTGGGCTGTTATTGTGTGGAACACTCACCTCCCCATGATTGAAGAAGAAACACAATGTGGTGACAATGCCACCCAGCCGACTCCCACTTAATTTAATAGGGGTAGAAAATATGAGAGGGAAAGGACAAAGGGAAGAAAAACATTCAGTCATTCATGGAGAACTTAAGCAGGTCCGAATCTGAGGAAAGACGTTCCATTTCCTAAAATATAATAAACAAAAACTATGAAGTCATGGTTGATTTCTTTCTCTCTAACCCTTGAGGAGGATAAATTCAAATAATTTACATTTACCTCAAGTAGACGCCGTAGATGAAGAACAGACTCATCATTAAGCCGTTGAGAATAAACACAAAGGCAACATAGAAGTATGCCGGGTCGCCCATACCTTGCAAAGACACACACAAGACATTCCTTATGGTGAATGCACACAGGGACATGGCTTGGGATTAAGTAGTATTTTTTAGTAGTCACTTATTGTCACTTGATTTATTTCGTGTATCTCAGTAACTCAGTCCCAAAGGTTCCAAAACTATTGAGTTCTGAAGTAGTTATTTTTTTTTATCGACTTTTCTAAAACAAACTAAGAAACACCAGTGTATTACTCCACACCATTTTATTTACCAGGTTTAGGCGTGTGGGCACAATATCAGACAATTCACAAACAGCACCACTTGCAAGGTTTCATTATTTCTGCAAACCCTTTTCGGCCTCTTGTAGACAAACTTTGCCCAATAAATAACATTATACCAACCTCTGTGATGTTTGAGGCACTGACTTCATAACAAGACAAACTGTTATATTCTAGAGCATACGGGCAAAGTGCTTATTTAAAAACAAAACAAAAATGTAATTATTTTTACAAAATAATAGGTTGGTCACAACCTACCAAATGTAGGCGCTGGAATGCTAACCTTCTCAACACTAGCCCGTAAACGTTTTTAATTTAATACACTTTTTAGTTATTTTTATTTTTATTTTTATAATTAGGTAATTTTGCTTCGGCAAGGTAACACACTGTAGCTCTCTAGTCTAAAGCATTGTGATGCAACCAAAACAGTATTTCGCACGACATACAATATACACTCATTCAAGCACTCCAATAGGCTGTTTGGAGTTTGGGTTAGTAATTGTGCTTTCGTTAGTTTGTTATGGCTAAGTCTATAGTGGAGCAGTTTATAGATGCTCCGTTCCAACCCACAATCGTTGTCTCCTCCCCGATCAAGTGAGTCGGCCCGTTTTAAGGTACATGGGCCCGTCTACAGGCGGAAAGGCAGGATCAAGAGTCTGCTAGACAGGCATAGTACAATTTGCAATTAGAGATGCGTAGTCTCGAATTGGAAGCGGAATTACGACTGCGCCGACTGGAGATTGACAAGAAAATTGCTTTAGCCCAAGCTGGACAGTCTGCTCTACCCATGGCACCTGCTCAGGCGCAGTTGCCTACAGTGCCAACCAATTTTGACATTAGTAGGTGCATACCTTTAGTACCACCATTTCGAGAGTGAGGTTGATTTCTATTTCCGTGTGTTTGAGCGTATTGCTGTATCTTAAGTTGGCCCCAGGATATGTGGCCGTTGTTACTCCAGTGTAAATTGGTGGGTAAGGCTCAGGAGGTTGTTTCCACTTTGTTCCTTGAGGAAAGTATGAAATATGACAGTGTGAAGGCTGCCGTGCAACGTGCTTATGAGTTGGTACCTGAGGCGTACAGGCAAAAATTCAGACATCAACGGAAAAGCCTGTATAAGACATTTGTAGAGTTGGTGGGCGAAAAGGAAACCCTATTTGATAGATGGTGTATGGCTAGCAAGTGTGCAGACTTTGTTTCTTTGAGGGAGTTAATTCTGATCAAGGAATTTAAAAACAGCCTGCCCAATCGACTAGTGGTGTATCTGAATGAATGGAAAGTTTCATCGTTGGCTCGAGCAGCTGTTTTGGCTGACGAGTTCATGCTTACTCACAAAACAGTTCACAACCCTTCCTGTGGAGTCTCGGAGCCCTCCGCCACCACCTAGATCTCTGATTCAGCATAGCTCATTCCCTCCCCCGCTCCGTTCCAGTGAGGAACGTGAGTGGTTTTATTGCTCTTGGAAAGGACATTTGATAGCCAATTTTATAAAGCTACAGCGGGGATCAGCCTCGACTATGTTATCGCAGAGCCCTATATCTGTCGGGTTAGTGAGAACTTTTGTGTCCCCGGCATTGCCTGTCCAGTGCGTATAAACCATTCATATCCAGTGGATTAGTATCCCTAAATGAGGAGGATGATACGCCTATTTCGGTGTGCATACTCCGAGAAATCAGAGCATTACAATCTATAATTATATCCAAGGTGTTGCCCTGGTCCGAGGAGTCCTCCTGTGGACACAGTGTGTCGCTACAGGGCATTGAGATGGGCCATGTGCCCATACATTATGTGTATCTGAAGTCTGATTTAGTTCAAGGTCGCTTTAGATGGCTGTCCAACCCTCTCTCCCCGTAAACGGGATTGAAGTCATTCTAGGGAATGATATTGCAGAGTGGTTTAGTTATGGCCGTATTGAAAGGTTTTGGCACCCCTCAGTCAACCTGTGGGTCAAGGGGGCTCAAGGAGGTTTCCTCTGTGTTCCCGGCGGGTGTCATTACTCGTGCCCAGTCACGTGGCCTGGACGATAATGGTAACCCCGCATGAAGTCACAAAAGATGCAGCGAATGCGGTATTACCAGTGTCCCGAGAGAAGGATGACATAATGACGTTGGTTGACGATTTCCTTATGCTGGTCTCGGACGACGTGCCTAGCCATACCTAGCCGTACCTCAGTGTTGCAGCATGATGTTGACGTGTGTGTGTGTGTGTGTGTGTGTGTGGGGTGGGGGGGGCGCGACTCCCATAAAACAGGGAAATGGCTTGGCAGTTCATAGCTCCAGCCTTTGGTTTCTGCCGTGCCTCTTGGTACCCATGTTCCCCGAGTTGTCTAGATTCTGCACAGGTTTTTGAAAAGTGAAAGTGGTCACAGTGCCCGATTCTTTTCCCCTACCCCGCAATGATGACTGTGTGAAAACAATTGGTGCTGCTTCATATGTAACCAAGTTAGGCTTACTGAAGGGATATTGGCAAGTACCTCTCACGCCCCATGCTCCCGTGATTTCTGCCTTTCTAACCTCTGTCAGTCAGGAAAAAGCTTGCCTTGTCGTCGTTGTTGTTTTTTTTTGCGTGCTTTGTGGTGACACTACTTTCTTCCTGTTCATTAATGTTTCCGGTAGCCTAATGACTGAGATATTATTTGGGTATCATGTTGTTTAAAAATGGGGACCCATTATGATGTGTACTGTGTGCCATGTTAGACCCAAACCGCGGGTTTGTGTTTAAGGGGGGGAGTGTTATGTTCCCTGGGAACGCAGAGTGTATATTCGTGCTTGTTGTATTTTTCCCCTCTGTGTTGCTCGCCTATCCTCCGCTCCCAGGTGCGCTGTTTCCCTTGTGGGTGTATCGTCTCACCCGATGTCCATCCTCCGTGGTTAACACCCGTCCAATCACCTGTCCGACGGGAATCATATAAGTCTATTGCCGCGTGTACAATGGGGAGAAACCTGATCATTGGCATAGCGAAAACAGACGACTAGTTTAAACTCCGCTGAGAAATATCTTGTGTTCTGTGTGTTAACGTCTGTCTACCCTCTTGTTACCCCCGGCTATCCCCGAGAAGGGCTAGGTAGGATACCTATGGGTTTACATCCACATCACGTAGGTAACCCATAGTCTAAATATATTAGCATAGACGAGCAGGTGTCTCCGGTTCCTGTAGTATTTACTTAGTCTCAGTAGTTTAGTTTCTCGTTCAGGAAGTACAAGGGTGTAGTCGTGTTAGGGCTTGTGCTTTGTTTTTTATTTGCTTTGACAGCATGCTCTCACAATGCCCTTCTTAACTGCACTGGTATCTTGCTGGGTGGTGATGATCAGGCATTATTGTGTCCGTGTGCTACCAAAAGAATCTCACTTGTACAATAAATCCCCGACTTGGGGTAATAACTTTATTCTGATTGGACGATTGTCACTTCATTCATTCACGCCAACTCCCTCTAATACATCACGATCAGGGACTGTTACGCTGCCCTCCATATTCCTAGACTTAAATCACAATATTACGTCCCCATCGCTATGCGTGAGTCCTAGCTGTGTTCTATTACAGTCGATACATTTGACTCCTCTCTATGGAAAACGCACTTAGAGCGTGCATCATTTACTGAATACTTATACCACAGCGCCTTGTAATCAACAAGGCTCGTGAGACTTTAAGGGTCACGCGCACCCGCGTCAGCTACTCTATAAATAAAGTAGTAAACCCACCTCACTCCATATTTTCATCATTCAGCCAGGTGTGAACATTAACGGTGTCTTCCTGTCTAGTGAACCTTGTCTTCGGTGAAGACGCTGTTCGGTCCGAGGATTTTCTCCTTGCAAGCAAGGTAAAAAGTTCTCTTGCCTTTGGCATTTCTTCTGCTTTCCGTTGCGCTACTTTACGTAGCACCACAGCAAGCGAGGTTTCTAGCTCCCAGTGGTGAGCTAATTCCTTTCCACCGTGACTCTTAGCCACTTCGTTCGCATGGTCGCTAGCTAGCAAACGGCCACCTCGGTACCTCACCTCCTGTTGCTTCGGTGACTTCGTGGGTTTGTGCCTTGCCGTTTTCTATCAGTCCGAGTGTGTGGTAAGCGAAGTAGTGCCTACGGGTCTGCGGGGTATCGCTAACCACTAAGCTACTGCTAGACTAGCACTAAGCTAGCACCCACGTGGTGGCTAGCTAGCAGACGGCCTCCTCAGTACCTCAACTCCTGTTGCTTCGGTGACCTCGTGGGGTGTTAGTTAACATCCTGTGCGCCGTTTCCAACGTGTGCCTTGCCGTTTTCTATCAGTCCGAGTGTGTTGTAAGCGAGGTAGTTAGACTCTCCCCGTTTTGTCTGTGGGCCTACGGGGCACCTCTAGCTACTTAGCTAGCTACTGCTAAGCTAGCTCTCGAAGCTAGCTAGCTGCAGCTGCCTCGCTGTGTCGAAAACCTTGCTGCTCTCTGAGCTAGCAAAACCGTGCGCCTCTACCTGGTTAGCTTGGTTGGCTTGGGCTGCAGTCTTCCCTACCCAGTAGTGGGATGTCGACGTCCAAGGGGGCTAGAAAGAAGATGCAAAGTGTTGCCTCTCTTCTGCCTGTTGAGGCTGCCCCTCCAAGCGGAGACGAGCTCTCTATTGGGGAGCTCTCTCCTCTTCCCTCATGCCCGCCTGTCGTGGTGCACAGGTCCCCTGGGAACCTGGTGACCATAGCAGACGAGGAAGGTGAGGTGCCAGTGTTCCAGCCATGCGCTGTGCGAGCAGTGTCAGCTGGTTCACTGGGGGACACGGACTCTATGACGGACACGCTCTCTCAGCCAGCTGAGGTGCGCTCGTCTTGCTACCGGTCCTTATCAACCTGGGAGGCATGCCACCAGGCGCGCACCTGCGTGGACATCCCCTGGCCATCTCCCCCGGCGCGTCCAGCCCGGTCCTTGATGGATGGTTGCTTCATGCCGGTGGTCTCTCCTTCCCCGAGAAAGTCCATCCCCATGATGCCGGACTTCCTTTCGGATCTGCGCGCCTCCTGGTCTAGACCAGCGTCTGCACGTGTGCAGTTGGTTGGATATAGCGGCATGGAGGTGCACAACCAGTCCAGGTTGGGGATAGACACCCCGCCCCCTATGAAGCTTGTAGTGGCGGATCACCTTGCCCCCACTACTTCCTCGTATGCTTCGGGAGCCCGCTTCCCTGAACATCAGCAGAGAGAGCTCTTTTCTGTACTGGGGGCGTCCTACAAGGTCTCAGCCTAGGCAGCCAGGAGTGCGAACGTGGTTTCGATTCTCCTAACGTAGCAAGCCATGGTCCAGCAGGAGATGGCTGAGTCCGCTACAGACGATGACATCTCCGAGCTGTGGGACATCAGCCATGTGCTTACAGACCTCTCTCTGCGCTCCCTCAGAGAACTGGCAGTGCAGCCGGGCAGGTCCATGGCTTCTACGGTGGTGGTGCAACGTTCCGTCTGGTTGGACGTTGCTATGACCCCGCTGAAAGAGAGGGCTGCTTTCCTCGACGAGCCGTTGGACGCTGCTGGGCTCTTCGGGGCCTCGGCGGGGAAGCTGATGGCCCGAATGAAGCAGCGGAAGTTGACAAGGGAGGCCTTGTCCGCACCGCTCCCATCTCACCCTAAGAAAAAGGCGAAGCATTCTTCCCTCCCGTCCGGGGAGGCGTGGGCTTCACCTGCTCGCCCTCCATGGGCTGCCCCCAAGGTTTCTGCTACGCAGGTGCCGGTGGGGTTCCAATGCGGACGACCATGGGCGATGATTCGGTTCGTGCCAAAGAGGTTGAAGTATGACTCCTTTTACAAGTGTCTGGCCGGTTTTCCGCCGCATGCGGGCCTTCTAATACTGGCTGGCAGCCAGAGTGTTATACCCTGCGAGGAGACTAGATTTATCCCTGAGGGTCACCAAGCGCTGCGTTTAGGGTCTATCTGCGTGGCGGGACAGAGCGCTGCTGCTGACGGGCACCCTATTGGGCCCTGTAGTACGCAGGCGCGTAGTGACGACAGATGCCTCCCTCACAGGATGGGGGGGCATCTGCGAGGGACGTCCGATGAGCGGTGCGGGAGACGCGTCTCAACGCTGTCTCCACATCAATCACCTGGAACTGCTCACTGTCTTTCTGGTGCTGAAACGATTTCTTCCATTGCTGTGGAACCAGGATGCGTTACAGGCAACACGACGGTGGTGGCTTGTCAATCGACAGGGCGGAACCCGCTCCTGGACACTTCACAAGTTGGCCAGGCAGCTATTGCTGTGGTGTAGAGTGAACCTGAGGTTGCTCAGTACGACTCATGTCCCTAGTCACCTATTAGTGGTGCAGACCTTCTCTCCCGGGGAGAAATCCCCCATTCGAGCATATATGGATGATCTGACAATATCAATAACTACTCTGTGTACTAAAAGACTGCTAAGCAAACTTAATGATAACCTTAAACGGGCTAGAATGAAAATAAAACCAAGCAAATCCAGAAGCCTATCAGTTAAGGGAAAATTGTGCAACAATATTTTCTTCAAAGATGAGGAGCCAATTCCAACCGTGATCGAAAAGCCTGTCAAAAGTCTCGGAAAATGGTACAATACTACCCTTAAAGACTCTGAGCAGGTGGAGGAATTAAGGAAAGAATTGAACAGAGGCCTAGAGAGCATTGAGAAGTCAGGGTTGCCAGGAAAGCTAAAACTATGGTGCCTACAGTTTGGACTTCTACCCTGGCTCATGCGGCCATTGACAGTGTATGATATACCCATCACTAAAGTTTAAAAGCTAGAAAGAAGAGTCAGCTTTTATGCTGGGAAATGGTTAGGGGTGCCACGGTGTCTTAGTAGCCTGGCTCTCTATGGGAAAGGTGCTCTGAAGCTGCCACTTACCGGGCTTACAGAGGAATTTTAGTGCACTAAGGCTAGATTAGAAGAGACACTTACGGAATCCCGAGATAGTATAGTAAGAAAAACGGCATCCACATTAGCAACAGGACGGAAATGGAATCCAAAAGAGGCAGTCCTGCAAGCAAAAGAAGCCCTTAAGCATACGGAAATAGTAGGACAAGTACAACATGGACGAGAAAGATTTGGACTTAGTACAAGTAAACCGAGATGGTCAAAAGCAACCCCTTTGGAACAACGCAAATTAGTCATAGAACAGATACGTAAGCAAGAGGAAGCAGTCAGGAGCGTTCAAACTGTCTCACAAGCCAAACAAGGGCGATGGATTAACTGGGAAAGTGTAGAGCAAATGAAAATTACCTGCAAGGACTTGTGGGGAATTGAATCCACAAGAATTAGCTTAATTGTTAGGGCAACCAACAATGTACTGCCAACACCAACAAATCTTAGCCAATGGGTAGGTGAGGATCCAACATGCCCCCTCTGTGGTCGGACGGCTAATCTCAAACACATAATGGCTGGGTGCAGGACGAGCCTTACTCAAAGAAGATACGCCTGGTGCCACAATCAAGTACTAAAATGCTTGGCGGAAGCAATAGAGCATAGGCGCTCAACCATTAATGCCCTGCCAATTGGATCGGAGGGCAACATGCACCACATTCGATTTGTCAGGGAGGGAGTACCGGGAAAGAAGAGTTATAGGAAAACAAAACTCAGGGCAGCTGAGGGGGGCATGTGATTGGAAAATGCTTGCTGATGTCGGCCAACAACTCAGATTGCAACAACCAACTTAAGACCAGATTTATTACTCTGGTCCAACACACAGCAAATTGTTTATTTTATAGAGCTAACAGTCCCATGGGAAGAAGAAATAGACGAGGCATACGAAAGAAAGAAACTATGCTATAGCAAATTAGCAGCTGAGGCAGAACAGCGAGGTTGGAGAACAAAGGAGTGTCCTGTGGAAGTTGGATGCCGTGGATTTGTGGCAATATCACCAACCAAACTACTTAAGGAGTTAAGGATCTGCGGCAGAGAATTGCGCCAGACCATAAAAGCTATATCTGAAATAGCAGAAATAAGTAGCCAGTGGCTGTGGCTAAAAAGACAGGATCCTTTATGGGCAAAAAAGTAAAGAACATCATGTTGAAATACCATAAAAAGTGGCTTAATCTCAGGACAAAGGTATAAAAGGTAAGTCTTTCCTGCAGAGCGTCATTTACCAAGCCTGCAGGAACAGAGTAGGGAAAGACTGTCTTCTTTTCAGGTGATAAGTATCCCTACAGAGTTGGCAGAAAGTGCATGCAGGAATAGTTATAGGGATATCTAAGCTTAATAAACAATTTTTTTTTTTTAATTTTTTTATATCTGGCCGTGCCGAGAGCGGACATAGAGGGGCGTGGCTCTGAGACGTCATTGCTCACCGTTAAGCCTTCTGGAGGTGTCGTGGGCTCAAATTAACAAAACATCCGGGATGGAGGGTGCCCCCTTGAAAACCCCAATGACATATCTGCTCTCAACCCAAGTCCATTCTAAAATATTGTCTTTTGAAGTGCTCATCTTGGAGTATGGCATAATGGATAATATAACATCATATCCTGTGTACATTGAAATGGCTACCGCTGTATTTTTGTTGTCAGTTTTGTTAGGCAGATAAGCCCTTGTTTATTTTATTGGTTTTGGGCCGAGATCCGTTCAGTACGGTTTCCTGGAAGGACTTGTGGGGAATGGAATCCACAAGAATTAGCTTCATCGTTAGGGCAACCTACGATGTACTGCCAACACCGACAAATCTTTGCCAATGGGTAGGTGAGCTCTATTTGTTGTTGCTGACTGTTATTGCTCATTTAGAATTTGGTGGGTAAGTGTTACAGCTGTCCGTCTTATTATACACCTTAAAACTGAGACTCGTAACACACAACATATATACATATATAAACATATATACACATAATATATACATATACTGTATATATATACATATACATACATACAGTGGGGCAAAAAAGTATTTAGTCAGCTACCAATTGTGCAAGTTCTCCCACTTAAAAAGATGAGAGGCCTGTAATTTTCCTCATAGGTACACTTCAACTATGAGAGACAGAATGGGGGGAAAGAATCCAGGAAATCACATTGTAGGATTTTTAATGAATTAATTGGTAAATTCCTCGGTAAAATAAGTATTTGGTCACCTACAAACAAGCAAGATTTCTGGCTCTCACAGCCCTGTAACTTCTTCTTTAAGAGGCTCCTCTGTCCTCCACTCGTTACCTGTATTAATGGCACCTGTTTGAACTTGTTATCAGTATAAAAAAGACACCTGTCCACAACCTCAAACAGTCAGACTCCAAACTCCACTATGGCCAAGACCAAAGAGCTGTCAAAGGACACCAGAAACAAAATTGTAGACCTGCACCAGACTGGGAAGACTGAATCTGCAATAGGTAAGCAGCTTGGTGTGAAGAAATCAACTGTGGGAGCAATTATTAGAAAATGGAAGACATATAAGACCACTGATAATCTCCCTCGATCTGGGGCTCCACGCAAGATCTCACCCCGTGGGGTCAAAATGATCACGAGAACGGTGAGCAAAAATCCCAGAACCACACGGGGGGACCTAGTGAATGACCTGCAGAGAGCTGGGACCAAAGTAACAAAGGCTACCATCAGTAACACACTACGCTGCCAGGGACTCAAATCCTGCAGTGCCAGACGTGTCCCCCTGCTTAAGCCAGTACATGTCCAGGTCCGTCTGAAGTTTGCTAAAGAGCATTTGGATGATCCAGAAGAGGATTGGGAGAATGTCATATGGTCAGATGAAACCAAAACAGAACTTTTTGGTAAAAACTCAACTCGTCGTGTTTGGAGGAGAAAGAATGCTGAGTTGCATCCAAAGAACACCATACCTACTGTGAAGCATGGGGGTGGAAACATCATGCTTTGGGGCTGTTTTTCTGCAAAGGGACCAGGACGACTGATCCGTGTAAAGGAAAGAATGAATGGAGTGAGATTTTGAGTGAAAACCTCCTTCCATCAGCAAGGGCATTGAAGATGAAACGTGGCTGGGTCTTTCAGCATGACAATGATCCCAAACACACCGCCCGGGCAACGAAGGAGTGGCTTTGTAAGAAGCATTTCAAGGTCCTGGAGTGGCCTAGCCAGTCTCCAGATCTCAACCCCATGGAAAATCTTTGGAGGGAGTTGGAAGTCCGTGTTGCCCAGCGACAGCCCCAAAACATCACTGCTCTAGAGGAGATCTGCATGGAGGAATGGGCCAAAATACCAGCAACAGTGTGGGAAAACCTTGTGAAGACTTACAGAAAACGTTTGACCTCTGTCATTGCCAACAAAGGGTATATAACAAAGTATTGAGATGAACTTTTGTTATAGACCAAATACTTATTTTCCACCATAATTTGTAAATAAATTCTTTAAAAATCAGACAATGTGATTTTCAGGATTTTTTTTTCTCATTTTGTCTCTCATAGTTGAGGTATACCTATGATTCAAATTGGAGACCTCTCATCTTTTAAGTGGGAGAACTTGCACAATTGGTGGCTGACTAAATACTTTTTTGCCCCACTGTACATATATACACTCACTGGCCGCTTTATTAGGTACACCTGTTCAACTGCTCGTTAACGCAAATATCTAATCAGCCAATCGCATGGCAACAACTCAATGTTTTTAGGCATGTACACATGGTCAAGACGACCTGGTGAAGTTCAAACAGAGCATCAGAATGGGGAAGAAAGGTGATTTAAGTGACTTTGAACGTGGCATGGTTGTTGGTGCCAGACGGACTGGTCTGAATATTTCAGAAACCGCTGATCTACTGGGATTTTCACGTACAACCATCTCTAGGGTTTACAGAGAATGGTCCGAAAAAGAGAAAATATCCAGTGAGCGGCAGTTCTCTGACCTCTGGCATCAACAAGGCATTTTCGTCCAGAGGAGAATGGCCAGACTGGTTCAAAATGATAGAAAGGCAACAGTAACTCAAATAACCACTTGTTACAACCAAGGTATGCAGAAGACCATTTCTGAACGTACAACACGTCAAACCTTGAAGCAGATGGGCTACAGCAGCAGAAGACCACACCGGGTGCCACTCCTGTCAGCTAAGAACAGGAAACTGAGGCTACAATTTCGCACAGGCTCACCAAAATTGGACAATAGCAGATTGGAAAAATGTTGCCTGGTTTTGATGAGTCTCGATTTCTGCTGCGACATTTGGACGGTAGGGTCAGAATTTGGCGTAAACAACATGAAAGCATGGATCCATCCTGCCCTGTATCAATGGTTCAGGCTGGTGGTGGTGGTGTAATGGTGTGGGGAATATTTTCTTGGCATTCTTTTGGCCCCTTAGTACCAATTGAACATCGTTTAAACGCCACAGCCTACCTGAATATTGTTGCTGACCATGTCCATCCCTTTATGACCACAGTGTAGCCATCTTCTGATGGCTACTTCCAGCAGGATAACGCGCCATGTCACAAAGCTCAAATCATCTCAAACTGGTTTCTTGAACATGACAATGAGTTCTCTGTACTTAAATGGCCTCCACAGTCACCAGATCTCAATCCAATAGAGCACCTTTGGGATGTGGTGGAACGAGAGACTCGCATCATGGATGTGCAGCCGACAAATCTGCAGAAACTGAGTGATGCTATCATATCACTATGGCCCAAATTTCTGAGGAATGTTTCCAGCACCTTGTTGAGTCGATGTCACGAAGAATTAAGGCAGTTCTGAAGGCAAAAGGGGGTCCAACCCGGTACTAGCAAGGTGTACCTAATAAAGTGGCCAGTGAGTGTATATGTGTGTGTTTTTTATATATATATAAAACATATATATAACATATGTCTGGAACCTAATAAGAACCGGTGGTTGATTTCAGCCCTAAACAGGTGTCTGTTGTGTTGGTCTAGTTAGATTGCTTCTGCTTCTTCTGATTGAGCATGATTGTGAGAGATGTAGTACCTTCACAGCTGTCCACAGAGGGCAGGCCTTCTCCTCTGTTGATAGACCAACACGTCTTGGTGGGGATTCCAAAGAACTCCATTGTACCCGTGTATATCCTGTACCAGCTGGCCAGAACCACCTGGAGACCAGAGGGAAATTATAGATAATTTTTAAAAAACCACCCCAAATCTAGCTACATGCACCAGATGACTAGACAATACAGCCTGTTAGAGAAAAATCTATGAAAAGGTGGATAAAAAGGATAATTAAATACAGCTAAATAGTCAGGTTTTCAAAACCAGCTGTAACTAGCCTAGATCTTGAAATTAACAGGAACCAAGTAACCTTTATTTGAAATGTCTACACTAAACTGTATTTACACACACACTCACATCAATGCCTGCAATTTCCTACTCCAATGCCTAGATTTAGCCAATTTAGACAGCACCCCGTTTCCGTGACCTCATCGCTGACATCTCCAATTGCAATCAAACGTTTAAAAAATGTCTGGTTCTCTTTATTTATGCATTTACTTCAACTACACCGATATATTAAACAACAGTAGGTTAGTGCAGCCTGTACTTAATGTGAATTTTCTAAAGAAGAATACTAATCATACATTTTGCATTTGAACAAAAGATTTTATTGCAACAGTGCAATGCCTTATTTGAACCTTATTGCCTTATTTGATCGTTTTCACAGTAAATTATTTTAACAACATATTGTGGTGGGTTCAACGTTTTTTAACTTACCCGGTCGGGTAAGTGGATCAGTAATCCACTTCCCCAAAGTAAATTTTTACTTGCCCCTCTTCAAGTTGTTTTATTCATGAGCGGTTATCAAATAACAAAGACTAAAGTTAATCGTCATATTTAATCATTAAAACTATACAAATACATACCTTCATGAATCCTTTAACTCATAACATTACATAAAAATGTATTCAGTTACATTTGTTTTTACATTATAGGGAATATTTATGGAATAGTACAGAAGCTGACAAGCCTTAGACCCTCTCCAAGCAAAGTATCACAATATGACGTAGTATCACGATACCACTGCAAATAAAGGATTTTTCTTTATCACTACAATAATGTGGCTGCTTGTGTGTTTATAGTTAAATAGATTCATTGTGGCAGTGGAAAGTTATCATTATTATTGATTTAAAAATGAAAAAGAAATGCAAAATTAGTTTGTCTTTTGCTACTTTAGTCCCTTAGGCTTGGTCGACAGCCAAATATAATGAAGAACTTTTACTGCTAATGTGAAAAAATTACAGTAATCATATTTATTTTCCTTTCTTTCACACACGTTGACTTAGCGGCTAGTAACTTACTACACAGACATCCTAAGTCACTGATAACACATCTACAGAGAATACTCATACGGTAGTCTATATGCTTTTCCCCTCACGTCAAAATGCAAAGCACAGAGGCGCACACACACACAGCTCCCTTGTTCCCCTAGCTTCCAAAAGTATAATTCCTTAATGGCAGAGCTCAATGTCATGCACCACATTTGTTTGAGGGCCACAGGTTCACAACACAATTTAGAACGCCTTTTTGGTTTGTATGCAACCACGAAATCTGTGATTTCTTTTGAATTAAATTTATTTTGATTGTCCAGCTGACAAAAAATGACATTGACAAGGGCTGCACTTCGGAAAAAGTTTAACTATTCTCAAAAAGACGAAAAGGTAAAAACAATAGCACGCCAGTCGCATCTTTACATAATCGTGCAGAGGTGCTGGAAGTTGGAACAGAACTGCTGAATCTTGTAGTGAAAAAAGTGGTAGGCTAGCAAAATGTTGCTACTATTGGCAGGCCTACCACTAATTTCGAGCCCTGGCGAATATCCATAGATTATTAAAATTATGAGGATATGCAAGAAAGAACATCATGGGTATATGGAGTGTATTAAATAGTATTACTAGAAATTGATCAAGAAACACAAGTTGCCCTAAGTATTTAATTGACAACAACAAGACTATGGATGAGATTAATGGCTTTAATAACTTTTTTTTAAGTTTGGGACCAAAATTAGCAGAACAAATCAATGAACCACGGCCAAAAGAGGCCGTTGATTATAGGGGAAGAAATCTAAGCAACATTTTTCAGAGAGCAGCAGAAGAAAAGCAAATTATTGATATTGTTAGCGTTAGAATAATATGTCTAGTATTTCATCATCATCATCTTCATCCGCTTTGTCCGGGGTCGGGTCGCGGAGGTAGCAGTTCCAGCAGGGCATCCCAAACTTCCCTTTCCCGGGCCACATTAACCAGCTCTGACTGGGGGATTCCAAGGCGTTCCCAGGCCAGTGTGGAGATATAATCCCTCCACCTGGTCCTAGGTCTGCCCCGCGGCCTCCGCCCAGCTGGACTTGCCTGGAACACCTCCCTAGGGATGCAGCCAGGTGGCATCCTTACTAGATGCCCGAACCACCTCAACTGGCTCCTTTCTACGCAAAGAAGCAGCGGCTCTACTCCGAGTCCCTCACGAATGGCTGAACTTCTCACCCTATCCCTAAGGGAGATGCCAGCCACCCTCCGGAGGAAACTCATTTCCGCCGCTTGTATCCACGATCTCGTTCTTTCGGTCATGACCCACCCTTCATGACCATAGGTAAGAGTAGGAACGAAGATAGACTGGTAGATTGAGAGCTTTGCCTTCTGGCTCAGTCTAGTATTTAAAAATCCAAATGATACGATGTTATATTATTCCATATTCCAAGATGAGCACTTCAAAAAACAAATTTTAGAATGCATTTGGTTTGTGAGCAGACATGTCATTGGGGTTTTCAAGTGGGCACCCTCCATCCCGGATGTTTCGTCAATTTGAGCCCACAACACCTCCAGGAGGCTTAACGGTGAGCAATGATGTCTCAAAGCCACCCCCCACTATATCCGCTCTCGGCAAGGCCAGATATTGAAAAGAAGTACCACCCTACACACACCTCCAACTGCTAGCTTGAAACATGGAACTAAACCAAACTTCATGGCTTATAGAATCCACTATGAGAGGGCATATATTGTATATAACTTTATTACTATAGTGACTTTCAAAACAGGGTTACAAGGTGCTTTACAATATAAATAATTGAAAAAAATATAATATAATTAAGACAGTAAAATCACACAGTAAAATCAGGTAATAAAAGTAAACTAAAAATAAACCAAAAATATAGCTGCTATGGCAGCCATATGACCGGGGTCTGTGCTATGGCATTTTGTGGCACATTGTCATGACGTTGCAATCTTGGTCCAATTGCCTGCCTGAATCATAGCAGAGCTATGAGCAATTACATTTAACAGTTTTATGGCATTGACAAGACATATGCTGTTTGCTAAGCTTTGGCAATGTTAATAATGGTAGAAATTATAAATGATTTAATGGAATGCTTAAGAAAATGCCAAGCAGCCTAACATGTCCTGCCATGGTAACTGATGTTACCAAACTAATTAACCTAATCACTGCATTTAAAACAAAAAACACAATGTGTAACCATTTGTGCAGACACATGGTAAAATGTGTGTGCGTTGCTGACAAAGTACGTATTTGTAAAATAGGTCATGGTAAGTATTATGGCAATAACGTGACAGATTACATCGAACTGGTAACACATATAGAAAACTAACCATGACAAAGAGTTATTCAGTCTTGACATAATGAAGGATCATAGTCATGTTTAGCTTCAAAACTATATCTATGAAAATTGTATTTGCTTTTCAGTTTGAAAACACACTAATTTGCTATTTAATTGGTCCATGGCGGCGAAGTTGTTTAAGGTACAGACTGTTCCTTATATATTTTGGAAGCTCTATTCCAATAGGTGCTGCATACCAATTTTCTTGAGGATGGGTTAACGGTCTAAGAGAAAATATGGATTGACTGTTTGTATCTAAATCAAAAATGGCAGACAATCTATCATGGCAGACAATCTGGGTTCTAGAGACAAATTTGTTCTTCATGATGTAATGCACCTGTATACCAATTTTAGCTCAAAATTCGACAGGGGCTGCGGGGCGTGGCTTTTTCAAGTTTTTACTTTTGGTTGCCTTGTATAGCGCACCCAAGGGTGGGACATATGGGTGTCTATGCTCATGCAAAGTTTAATCGGTCTATGGCATTCTATCTCACGGGAATTTACACAGGTTGGAAGGAATAAATATAATATTATTATTATTACTATTATTATTATTATTATTATTATTATTATTATTATTATTATTATTAATGAACGCCAGCAAATACAATATCATGTAATATCAAATACAAATCATAAAACATGCCGCATCCTCCTACCAGTTCCCTGACCAGTCACTGCCAATTCAACTGGAGTTCGTCTGTCTGTCCTATCTGCAGTAATATGTTTGGTGAGCAAGTCTGGCGCAAATTGGCTGCCGTGGTATCACTCAGACTGAGTGTTGTGTTTGATAGCTGTCGGTCCATTCGTAGTTCGTTCTGTGTTATTAATTGGCGACCAATGTGTGTAAAGCGCTTTGAGTATCTAGAAAAGCGCTAAAAACTAAATAAAAATGAATTATTATTATTACTATTATTACAACAGGGTTCTATGCAGTTTCACGACATAGACCCCTAATAACAAAATAAAAGGCGACGTATAAGAGAATTCTTTAAGATAAGTGAGTTTTATGAAGTGATTTAAAGGAGGAAACTGAGGTGGCATGCCTGAGATCATCAGGCAGGGAGTGACAAAGCTTAGGGACTCAATCAGCAAAAGCCCGGTCACCCTTACAGCAGAATTTGGATATCGGAACTATTAAAAAGGGCCCTGTTGGAGGATTTCATGCAGCGATCGGGTTTGTAAGGTAAAAGCAGTTCGCAGATATAGGCAGGCGCCAAATCATTCAAGGCTTTGAACTAGGGCTGAACGATTTGGGGAAAATATCTTATTGCGATTTTTCGGACAGATATTGCGATTGCGACTTGATTTGCGATATATATATTTTTTAAAGTAAAGCTTCAGTTCAATATTCACTGTATAATATATTTAAAACATGTGATGGAGCATTACCACCTGAGGTACCATCAAAATATTACCTCCACTTTCTTTTAGTACAAGGAAGAGTACTGAAGAAATATTCATTGATTTCAACAATGAATAGAAGTGCAGCACGGTGGCTCAGTGGGTAGCACTGTTGCCTCACAGCAAGAAGGTCCTGGGTTCAATCCCCACCTGACCCAAGGGTCTTTCTGTGTGAAGTTTGTGTGTTCTCCCTGTGTTTGCGTGGGTTTCCTTCGACAGTCCAAAAACATGTAGGTTAATTGGTGACTCTAAATTGTCCGTAGGTGTGAGTGTAAGTTGTTGTCGGCCCTGTGTCGGCCCCCCTCGCCCTGTGTCGGCTGGGATAGGCTCCAGCCCCCCCGCGTGGTTCTATGCCAATATTTTTTTAAATATTGGCATAGAACAATTATCTCAAAAGCTGTCACTGTTAAGTAACTTAAATAAAGTAATAAAACAAATCTAGAAAATAGGACCTTTCTGTCATTTATCTCCTGACTGAAACACTGGCTGCCTGCGCACGGTGTAAGAGGGAGCGAAGGAGAGAGAGCTGAGCTGAGAGAGAGCTCTAACCTGTGATTACTCTGAGCAGAACGCATGGGAATAAATTACAGTTTAATAGATTTCTCTCGTTTTCCTTGATGGTCTAAATAGGTAGCTAGATTTGTTGCTATTTGCCTTATAGAAATAAAGACAGTAGGAGGGTTTGAAAAAACGCTAAATGTAGCGAAAGACGCTAAATTGACAACACTTTTTTTCCTTGGGTTTCGTGTTTTTGATGGGTGTATTTGTAGTCGCATTAGGCCACTCTGATTGGTGAGCCTGACTTGCGCATGACTTGTAAATGAACAGCAGGGCACCTCTGATTGGTGAGCATGACTGTCACTCAAGGATGGCATGCGTTTCTGTAAGCATTGACCATTTAAACCTTGATTAGACGAGCTAACTTAAATCGCCTTTGCGATTTGCTAATTGCATTGTCTCAAATCGCAATTTCGATTCGAAATCGATCAATCGTTCAGCCCTACTTTGAACACTAGCAGTAAAATCTTCTAAAACTCACAGGTAACCAATGAAGGGCTGCAATGATAGGTGTAATGTGGTCTCTTCTAGTGCGAGCTAAATACCTGGCAGCGTTCTGAATCAATTGCAATCTTTGGATGTTTTGCTTGCTGATTCCAGAATAAAGTGCCAAGCAATAGTCGAGTCTGGAGGAGATGAAAGCATGGATGACTTTTTCTAAATCTGCGGATGAAAGGAACGATCTGATTTTGCTTAGCTGTCTACGTTTTCTGGGCACGCCCTACTGGCTAGACCCAGAATATGCTGGAAAGATTATACATCTCATCTGGCCTGGGAACGCCTCGGGATCCCCCAGGAGGAGCCGGAAAACGTTGCTGGGGAGAAGGACGTCTGGACTACCCAGCTTAGCCTGCTGCCACCGCGACCAGGTCCTGGATAAGCGATGGAAAATGGATGGATGGATGGATGTCTAAATTGGCAAAAGCAGGATCGTATAACATTGGCCACCTGAGTGTCAAAGGACAACTCGGACTCAAAGATAACACCAAGGTTGTGGGGCTCCTTTGCAAACGTTTTTTGATAAAGTGCCTAGATTGCATGAGAGGTGGTTAATGATCCTAGTGTTATTACTATGTGGGGTAGTGATAATAACTTGAGTCATTGAGTTGTAAGAATTTTTTTTATATCCAATCCTTGATTTACAGCAATGCATAACAAAATGAGAAACACCAGTGCTGCCATCCGCATACCAATGGAAATCAATAGTAGTATAAAAATAGTGAGTAGAGGGGCCAAGAACAGACCCCTGGAGGACCCCACAAGAGAGCGGAGCACAGGAGGAAGAGGCATCTCCAAGCGCTACAGAGAAAGACCTGTTTGACAAATAAGAGACATACCAATCCAGAGCCACATCATTGATGCCAACAATTTTTCAGACGGTTGATTAAAAAAAGCATAGTCCACTGTGTCAAAAGCTGACCTGAGGTCAAGGAGGATTAAAATTGAGTACTGGCCTGAGTCAGCTGCAACCTGTAAATCATTGGTGACCTTGATCAGAGCAGTCTCAGTACAGTGTAAGGTGTGGAAGCCAGATTGGAATATTGCAAAGATTTTAATGTTATTCTTAAAAGAAATGAGTTGAGTGGTGACAACCTTTTAAAAAATATTCGATAAAAATGGCAGTTTAGAGATGGGTCTAAAATTGCTTAAAATAGAGTGATCAAGATAGGGCTTTTTTAAAAGGGGGTAAACAATGGCATGTTAAAAAAGAGGGGAATATACCAGAAGAGATGGAGGAGTTTGTAAAAAATATTGGGACCAACCGTCTGAAATACAGCTTTTAAAACCAACTGGAAATACAGTCTGAGGGGCAGGAGGATTATTTTGAAAGTGCAACAAGGTTGACGGAGAGATTTCGCGTGGATTTCAAGTGGGTTAATGATGAGACTGGGAAAGTGTTCAAATCAGGCTCTCTACAGTCAGTGTTAAAATGTTGCCTAATGTCTTCTATTTTATTACAGAAATAGTTAAAAAATTCTTCACATTTCTCAAGTGATGCTTCAAATGCCTGTATAAGCGGGGGGGCCAACGACTGTTTTCATCGTTTTAAATGGGATCAGATGTTTTAAAGAAGCAAGGGAGACACTGAGTTTATCCTGACCGGAATTAAATAGATTTGACATTAGTCAAGACAGTGATTGATGGTATTGTAAAACAACTAACCTACATCTTCAACTTGTCCCTCAAAATGGGCACATTTCCGTGTAAAATTTTTGTTCAAAAGTTATCACATTAATAATTATATAAAGCTGGGTATAGACATTCCTTTACCAAGATATTGGTAAAACAATTTATTGAAAGGCTAGACAATTTACCAGAAAGATAGCAAGATGAAGAGCAACCAATTGTTTTTATTTCTTCGGTTTTATGTTACCGTGATACTAGGCATAGGTAGCTAGCTGACTAGCTGATATACGGTAGATCACTTTTGAGTTAGAGAATATGCCTTGTGTCCGGGAATTAATCATATTTTGTGTCATGTTGAACTTTTAGCAGGTTAGATTTTTACAGAAAATCTGCTTACTATTTGTACAAAGTAAGCACTTGGTTGGTGGCATTACGTTTTTGTGCTTAACATCATGAAGTGGCAAACAACATTAACGCTTAGTCATACTGTAAGCAGCATGTAAAAACAAAATGTTTTATAATTATAATGGCACGTTGTTTGGACAAGACACATTTTAAACCATTTAAAAAAAATGTAATTTCATTTTTGTGCTTTTTCGAGGAATTACAGTACTTGTTTGTACTAGCCGTCTCCGACATTGGAGCCGATACTTCCGCCACTTGCAGTTTGTTGCTGTGACTTCAGGCTGATCACTCAAAGAGCCCCACTGGGGGGGGTTTTCGCCCTGCAGTGCTGTTTAGGCCTTTATGGGAGGTATAGTTGGCATTGCAAATATTGCCATTATAAGCGGCCATTTCGGGCCCCTTTCCAAAAAGATTTTGGCGGGGCCCCAATTTGCCTGGTTTGCCTGTCTTGACGGGGCGCATCTGCATTGATACTAGGGATTTGATTTCAAACCATTCTCTCAAATAATTGAGGGGGCACTTAATGGTAATGTTAGCTACGGTTTGTTATGTGATTGCGTCATGCAATCACATACTGTTACCGCAAAGTCATATTCTTCATATTATTATTATTTGGACTATTTTTGGCGCCTTAACTACGTCCGCAGTTTTGACCCTATTGATTCCATTCCAGTCCCCAAAGTCTTGGTTAATGCTGTCCAGTGCGCGTCTATACATCTAAGTGATCAGTTCACGTGTTATATTTTTACAAAAAATATCAATAATAGATTGGTTTTTGGCCCCATTGAAATGACTAGGGAGAGGGTTTAGACTGGGAGAGTTTTCACGGTCTTATACCGCCATCTAGCGTTGGTAGTTATGTATTTGCATTGTTACATTTGTACCGACTGTCTTGGTTATTACGCCGACCACCAGTTGTCAACTGCAGCAGTGACTCCGTCTCATTATTTGACATTGAAACATGATGTCAGAAGTGGGAAAGCTAAATCATAAATAACAAAACACCAAGCCAACAGTTCAGGTCATCTGCACGAATGCGCCTGTGAGTATCCGGCGGCACCGTATCGTTTTTACATGACATTTCTGACAATATGTGGATGGCTGTTCACAAGCCTCAATGATGAGGAAAATAAACGTACTGCTTTCATTAGGACAACCAGGTTGGTCTACAAGCCTTTGCTTTGGTGACAATTTGTTTAGTGTAACATACAGTGAAAGGATTTGAGAATGGCACGCTGCTGAAATTTGATAAGCAAGCATTTACACTAAAGACAGCACTACTGTTGATTTAATGTTGCAGGGCTGCACAGTGCGACAGTTTTGACCAGTTTTAAAATGATTTGGTGCGATTAGAAGAGATGGCCTATGTAGTGTAGTGGGTTGCGCTGGTACGCATTCATTTAAACGGAACACTACGAACTGAAACAAAGTTACAAGTAAACGTAATATTATGCACTTGCTGCCCCTTCTACATTGACGAGAAAGTGTTTTTTGCCAGTGTTGTTAATAATAATATTTGCATGCTGCGCATATCCATGCAAAAGGTCCCGTCACATAAACCAAATATGTTAAGCCTGGTCCTTAAAATCTATAAATTAGTTAACCAGCTAACGTTTGCCTACAAGTTGTAAGAGAAGAATATATTTTAGATCGTCGTTAGACATTGTTAACTTGATTACGTTTTGTCACCTATAGTCTACTGTAGTTAGGGCGGACAATGTAACGCAGTATTTTTACCATGAACGCAGAAAAGACAGTTGGTTCCGCAAGAACGCTAGAGTGAACCCATAGGAAATCAAATGGAAAAGAATGTTTGTTCAGCCTTTTGAGAGCTACAGTGAAGTGTGCATTCTAAATCACGAGACCGACTGCTATCACCCTGTTAGGCGATTAAATAATATTGTGTGAAACAATCCATACATTCATTCTTGTAGCTGACTAAATTTGTAAACTGATAGGTAAACGGGAAAAGTCTTAAGAGTTTTGTTTGCTTCACCTACATGCCAGAATATCAGGCAAACTCGATTTTTAGTCATTTTAAAATCCAATTCAAAGCCACTGGTGTACACATAAAAGTTTAATCAAAATCTGAAGATAAACAGTTTTCGATATTTGAGGTAAAAAAATGATGAGTTTTCTAAAATACCATTGGAACCTATGGGATTTTCCCAGCAAAGTTATTGTAAAAAGCGTAGAGGTCAAAGTTCAGGGCAACTCGATTTCGCAGGTCTCAAAATGAAGCTGACGATGTTTGGAAACGTGTTGCGTGGATCTGGGGAAAATCCAAAGATATATATTCTAGAGAATCACCCTTTTGTATGGGGTGGTCCGGTCTTCCTTATATACTATAGTATAGTCAAGATTACAGCAGCAGGCAGGAGTGCCTTAGTGCCTCGTAAAAATGTATACTTCAATAAATAAGTTGAAAATGATGTAGCTTTTTATGCAAGAGGACGTAGGGGAGACTGGGGACGGTTGCAACACTTTTTGCATTTCTCGGTTAGTCTGAGACTAATTGGCATAGACCAGCCAAACTTGTCTGTCTTCTAATTACCCATACAATTTAAAGATGACTACATATTAGGGGTTTCACAGACTAGTCGACTAGTCTACAAGTCGACTATCAAACCACTAGTCGACTATCATAAACACTAGTCGACTAGTCGTTGTAGACTCATCGTTCATCTGTTTCTTGAGCACATTGAGGTAATAAAGCAGTGGCAATGCATTTACAGTAGATATGCATCTGGGGGCGCTGTAGGTAGTTGTTTATATAGTTGTCATGGTGACTTTGACACTGCTAGTGTGAGTAGCTAAAACTTGTAAAAGCCAGATATGCGAGCAGGAATGAAACTGTAATTCCCGAATTAATAGTATGGAAGTATTTCAACAGTCAGTACTAGGCAATGCGGTCAGCTGCAATATATATGTAAGGCTACCCCAAAGTACAACAACATTACCAGCACTTTGCATGGCCATAAAAAGAGACACCCCCTTATGGCTAGCGCTGCTAGCACCACTAGCAGCAGCAACGTTCACGATAAACCCCAGAGTGACAGTGATAGAGAAAAATCCAAATGGCTTAAACAGAAGCGCAAAACGTATTCACCATAATAATGAATGCTATAACTAATGTTCGTGGTGGTAAACGCATCGATATTTCACTGAACTACAATATACTAAATATGTTTTGCTTTATTTGCCATGAACGCTCGTTATGGTGTTCATTATTATGGTGAGTAAGTTTTGTGCTTCTGTTTAAGAAACACTAATAGGCTATATAAAGAGAAAAATAAAAATGGCTTAAACAGAAGCGCAAAACTTACTCACCATAATAATTCAACGTAAATGCCTCAGCACGAACAATATTCTATATTTCGCTTTACTTTGCCATCTGATCACAGTGGAACACCGTTTACCACTATATACTGTATGTTCGGCATTCATTATTATGGTAAGTACGTTTTGCGCTTCTGTATAAGCCATTTGTATTATTCAGTACACTAGTAAAATGTATGTTAACAATACATTTTAAGCATGTAGGCCTAGCTGCAGGCTGGTCTGCCTCTCCATCTCTCGGTTGTTAACGATTGATCATTTTGCGGTGTCAATGTGTCAGTCACTATTAATTAATAAAATTTCAATAAACCAATAGGCCTACATATGTAAACTTTATGCAACCTGTGGACATTCGTGTTTATTGGCAAGGTTGATACCTAGTTTCACATTAGTTAATGCTTTACTGGTTGTATTTGAGACCCTTTTGATGAAAGTGTATCATTGTTATTGGGTGGAAAAAAAATAGATACCTCCCGCGACTAGTCGACTACTTTTCGGGAGTAGTTGTCGACTACTAAAATGCAGTAGTCGTGAATGCCCTACTACATATGACATATAGTTCCCAATAATTATATGAATGGAAGAAGTCAGATGTTGCAACTGGCCCCAAGTGGGCGTTAAAACTTGTGTTCAGTTCAGCGCTGTCCACCAATACACGCGGACTGTGCTGCAGCGGTTATTTTAGGGGGCTGGCCATCCGCACTGCCTGGTCGCTGATGGTGGAAACAATCACATCCGCATTTTATCGTGGAAATGCATTTCTAGTTAACTTTGGTTGGTGTGGTAACATTATAACCCCTTGCATATATGCCATTGATACTTAAAGGAGAGCTGCCAGCTTTCCCGAAAACCTTAGCTTTCTGTGAGAGACAAATACAGTATTGCGTGTTCACTATGAGCACGGCAATTTTTTGAGGAGCTCTAGGTCGTCATCACACACGGCAGACATTTATTTGTCTTTGTACTTGAAGAAATGACTATTTACAGTAATTTCCCCAGTTTCATAACTTTTAATCCTTACACCAATTAAAAAATTTGCATAGAAATACTACTTTCTCAAATGTTCCTATTAGATCTTTGCTTTGCTCTGACAGGCTTGCCGCTAGAGGTGTGGAAATTTCTCGATTCTTAGATGCATCGCAATGCGGACATGGACAATTCGATCGATGCATTAACACAACAATCGAGAGTTTGAAAATATATACTTCTTTTTTTTTAATATATAATTAACAGATTGTATTGTGTTTCAAATATCAGCCTACAAAAAAGTATAGTCTACTTACGTTGATTTTGATTTACGTCCCCGGCTGAATAATAAAGTTGTTATGGTTACCAAAGTCAACCTCGTCTTGTTTTAAGAACATTAGGCTAACGTTACATCTGTTACAGCTGCTAAATAATGAACTCCATGATCAATATATTTTTCTATGTCATATATACATTAAAAAACTATGACAACCTTTAATAATCAATGGATTGGAATTTCATCAAGCTTATATAACCCCCATTTATTAAATAGTGTATGGATTGTCTACGATACCAATCTTTGGAATTGGAACATCCTGGAAGCCTCATCCTCCCAGCTAGTTGCCCGCTAAGGCTGCTAATAAGGTAAATTAATGGAAACTTATACGGTCTGTGAATTTAAGTGAATGCAGGTGTTGTATTAAAACAAGTTATCACTTTTGAATAGTAAATGTACTGGGTGAATGGCTGTTCACTGTTACCTCTGGATATAGATTGAATCTTTTGAGAGTGTTGATGACCAATGGGTATTCTGTCCGTCGATCGTTCATTATTAAATATAGACCGTTGAGGAAGGTTGGGGCCTCGATGATGGACTTGTAGTAGGAGTAGTACAGGCCCTGAAACAGGAGTCAGACAGGAACCTCAATCAGAGGAAGAGACGTTGCTTAGTCTCTGAAGAGAGTCTCACCTTGTTAGAAAAACATTTAGTGTGAATACAATCAGTCAGGACAACTTAATAGTAACTTTAAACACTAACTTAAAATGGAAAAAGATGTAGGGTCAGCTGCTCTGAATGCTCCCTGTCTGGCTGTATTTAAAAACACTCAAGGAAACCACCATAAGTAGGGAGTATACAGTCAGGTCCAGAATTATTGGCATCCTTGATGAAAATTTGCAAAAAAGGCTGTATAAAGTAAACACGGTTAATGAGGTATATTTTATGCTCAAACACAGGATATAGTTTTCCCATAACACAATTATTCAGATTTTTCTTTTATTTTCATGGAGAAATACTATTTTCAATTAATAATGTAGGTGTCAGAATTCATCGGCACCCTAAAGATTATTTTAAATAGAACCAAACAAAGTTAAATCTGCAGTAAAATTCTACTTATTAAAGTTAATCTCAGTCCTAAGGAACTGTATTGTGGTCTTCCATCACTTCCTGTTTCACTAGGGTATAAAAATTAGGTAACACACATGTAAAATCCCTTGGTCATCCATCACCATGGGGAAAGTCAAAGAACTGTCAAATCAAAAGAGACGGATGGTTGTTGACCTACACAAGTCATATAATGGGTAAAAAAATATATATAAACTGTTAAACATACCACCAACCACTGATAGGGGAATAATCAAATAGTTTCAAACATCTGGAGCAGTTGCAAACTTGCCAGGAAGAGGATATAAGTGCATGCGGTCCCCACGCAGAGTGAGGAAGATGGTGAGCGAGGCAAAGAAGACCCCAAGGACCACAATTCAAAAACTGCAGACTTTAGTTGTGTCTTGGGGTCACAAAATCAACACTAAGACGCCACCTCCATACCAACAGGATCTTTGGAAGGATTAATTATAATAACAACTAGATGGGGCTACAATTTCTGTTGAAATTGTGAAGTGTGCTTGCAGGACTGCGGTTACACTTGTAACCCTGCTGCGTAATGTTTATCCACGTAACCACAGCAACCTGTGCAATGTTTGTCAAGAAGCATAAGACGTGGTGTCATTCAAACGGTTCTTCGAGGAAAAGTATAAATCCCACAGTTTAGATAATGACACCGTATGATTCACAAGAACCAGGCGAACATTTCCCTGCATAATATGTCTATGAAACGTTAAAACTGGAAGTGCAAGTTAGAAAACGGCAAGGAATTTGAAATGAGCAACGTTAAGCTAGAGTGGAGATTTGAGCGTTTAAAGTGGATGTCAATGGAGAGCGTGGTCTTAGAATAAACGTGTATGTGCGTGTGTGTGTGTATATATATATATAAACAGTGCATCCGGAAAGTATTCATACCCCTTCACTTTTTCCACATTTTATTATGTTACAGCCTAATTCCAAAATGGATTCAATAACAAAATGTTCTCAACATTCTACATACAATACCGCATTTTCACAAAGTGAAAAAAGTTTTTGAATTTTTTGCAAATGTATTAAAAATAAAAAATAAAATATCATATGTACATCAGTATTCACACCCTTTGCTGTGACGCTCAAAATTCAGCTCAGATGCATCCCGTTTCCACTGATCATCCTTGAGATGTTTCTAAAACTTGATTGGAGTCCACCTGTGGTAAATTCAATTGATTGGACATGATTTGGAAAGGCACACACCTGTTTATATAAGCTCCCACAGTTGACAGTGCATGTCAGAGCACAAACCAAGTTATGACGTCCAAGGAATTGTCTGTAGACCTCCGAGACAGGATTGTATCGAGGCACAGATCTGGGGAAGGGCACAAAAAAAGTTATGCAGCATTGAAGGTCCCAACGAGCACAGTGGTCTCCATCATTCGCAAATGGAAGAAATTTAGAACCACCAGGATTCTTCCTAGAGCTGGCCGCCCGGCCAAACTGAGCAATCGGGGGAGAAGGGCCTTGGTCAGGGAGGTGACCAAGAAACTGATGGTCACTCTGACAGAGCTCCAGTGTTCCTCTGTGGAGATGGGAGAACCTTCCAGAAGGACAACCATTTCTGCAGCACTCCACCAATCAGGCCTTTATGGTAGAGTGGCCAGACGGAAGCCACTCCTCAGTAAAAGGCACATGACAGCCCGCAAGGAGTTTGCCAAAAGGCACCTAAAGGAATCTAAGACCATGAGAAACAAAATTCTCTGGTCTGATGAAACCAAGATTGAACTCTTTGGCCTGAATACCAAGCGTCATGTCTGGAGGAAACCAGGCACTGCTCATCACCTGGCCAATACCATCCCTACAGTGAAGCATGGTGGTGGCAGCATCATGCTGTGGGGGTGTTTTCAGCGGCAGGAACTGGGAGACTAGTCAGGATCAAGGGAAAGATGAATGCAGCAATGTACAGAGAGATCCTTGACGAAAACCTGCTCCAGAGCGCTCTGGACCTCAGACTGGGGCGAAGGTCCACCTTCCAACAGGACAACGACCCTAAGCACACAGCCAAGATAACAAAGGAGTGGCTTCGGGATAATTCTGTGAATGTCCCTGAGTGGCCCAGCCAGAGCCCAGACTTGAACCCGATTGAACATCGTTGGAGAGATCTGACAATGGCTGTGCACCTACGCTCCCCATCCAACCTGATGGAGCTTGAGAAGATCTGCAAAGAATGGGAGAAACTGCCCCAAAATAGGTGTGCCAAGCTTGTAGCATCATACTCAAGAAGACTTGAGGCTGTAATTGCTGCCAAAGGTGCTTCAACAAAGTATTGAGTAAAGGGTGTGAATACTTATGTACATGTGACATTTTTTTTTTTTCTTTAATACATTTGGAAGAAATTATAAAAAACTTTTTTCACTTTGTCATTATGCGGTATTTAGTGTAGAATGTTGAGAATTTTTTTTTATTTAATCCATTTTGGAATTAGGCTGTAACATAATAAAATGTGGAAAAAGTGAAGGGGTATGAATACTTTCAGGATGCACTGTATACATCCCACTGCTTAGATAATGACACAGAATGATTCACAAGAACCAGGTGAACATTTCCCTGCATAATATGTATATATATATTAAACGTTTATATTGGAGGCGCTACTATAGGTTAGAAAACAGCAATTCATTTGAAATCAGCAACGTTAAGCATAGCACGCTATTGTTTATTTTGTAACCACGGCAACCTGGTCAATGTCTGTCGAGTAGCGTAAGGTGTGGTCGCCTTCAATCGTTTCTCAATTGAAAACTATACATCTCATAGCTTAGATAATGACACCGTATGAACCGTAAGAACCAGGCGATCATGGCCATGTATAATGTCTATGAAACGCAAAAACTGGAAGCGCGATCGCAGGTTAGAAAACGGCAAGGAATTTTAAATGAGCAACGTTTAGCTAGAGTGGAGATTTGACCGTTTACAGTGGATGTCAATGGAGAGCGCGGTCTTCAAACAAGCGTCCATAAAGTAAAAACTATACTAAAACTATAAACCATATGTTCAAATCACCAACTGCCACACTCTAGTTCTGAACATTCCACCCATTCATTCCTATGGGAAATATTTTGGCACAAACGTTGAATATTTAAAAAATTGTTTTACAGAACCTTCCTAAAAGTAATAGCAACTTCATTGGGATCAATGCGCACATTTTGATAACTTTCATGTCTATGTAGTGAAAAAAATGTGGGAGGAGTAGGGGTGGGAAATTTTGCTATAATAATAATAATAATAATAATATATATGTGAGATTATAGTAGTGTGGCTTGCCTAAAGTAAGCACACTAATAATAATGATGCATTGGATTTAGTTTTAGCGCGTTGCTCAGGACTCAAAGCGCCAGACTTGCTCACCCAACATATCACAACAGACTTTTGCACACAGTGATCAGACACACCTACAGACAGACTAACTGACTCCAGTTCTATTGGCAGTGGTTTAGTCAGGGCACTGATATGAGTATTAACCCATGTTTTCTGAAAGTGGGAGGAAACCAGAGCACCCGGTGGAAACCCACGCAAGCACGGGGAGAACATGGAAACTCCACACAGAAAGGCCCTTGGGTCAGGTGGGGTTATAACCACTAACCACTGAGCCACTGTACTGCCCGTTGCACGAAGGTTGCATGAAGAAAGCCTTTACTAAGAGCAACCAACAAATTTAAGCGTCTGGAGATTGCCAAATGTCATTGGAACTATGACTCGAATAAGGTGCTATGGTCATATGAGACCAAAATTGAACTTTTGGCCATGTACACCATTGGCATGTTTGTCGTCAAAAGAGGAATGCATACAAGGAAAAGTACCTCATACCTACCGTCAAATATGGTGGTGGCTCATCAATGCTTTGGCGCTGTTTTGCAGACAGTGGTCCAGGGGCTCTTGTTAAGATCAATGGCATAATGAATTCCACCAAGTACCAGGACATATTAGCCACAAACCTGGTTGCATCTGCCAGGAAGCTGAGACTTGGCCGTAGGTTGACCTTACAACAAGACAATGATCCCAAACATACACTGCCCGTCCAAAAAAAAGGTTGCACACTAATATTTCGTTGGACCGCCTTTAGCTTTGAGTACGGCACGCATTCGCCGTGGCATCGTTTCGATAAGCTTCTGCAATGTCACAAAATGTATTTCCGTCCAGAGTTGCATTAATTTTCCACACAGATCTTGTATTGATGATGGGAGAGTCGCACCGACGTGCAAAGTCTTCTCCAGCACGTTCCATAGATTCTCCATGGGGCTGAGGTCTGGACTCTGTGGTAGCCAATCCATGTGAGAAAAGGATGTCGTCTCCTGCTCGCTGAACCACTCATTCACAATGTGAGCCTGATAAATCCTGGCATTGTCATCTTGGAATATGCCCGTGCCATCATGTTAAGAAAAACTCCACTGATGGAAAGACCTGGTTATTCAGTATATTCAGGTAGTCAGCTGACCTCATTCTTTGGGAACATAACATTGTTGAACCTAGACCTGACCAACTGCAGCAACCCCAGATCATAACACTGCCCCCACAAGCTTGTACAGTAGGCACTAGGCATGATAGGTGCATCACTTCATCCGCCTCTCTTCTTACACTGATGCGCCCATCACTCTGGCACAGGGTAAATCTGGATTCATCAGACCACATGAACTTCTTCCATTGCTCCACAGTCCAATCTTTATGCTCCCTAGCAAATTGAAGCCTTTTATTTCTCCAATTAGCCTCACTGATCAGTGGATTTCTTATGGCTACATAGCTGTTTAGTCCCAATCCCTTGAGATCCTTTAGTATTGTGCGAGTGGAAATGCTCTTACTTTCACTATTAAACATAGCCGTGAGTTCTACTTTTGATTTCTTACGATTTGATTTCACCAAAAGCTTAAGTGATCTCCGATCACGATCATTCAACAGTTTTTTCGGACCACATTTCTTCCACGAAGATGATGGTTCACCACTATCCTTCCAGGTGTTAATAATGTGTTGGACAGTTCTTAACCCGATTTTACTAATTTCAGCAATCTCTTTAGTTGTTTTCTTTGCTTGATGCAGATCAATAATTTGACCCTTCTGAAACTGATTAACATCCTTTCTACGACCACAGGGTATGTCTTCCGACATGGTTTAAGAAATGAGAACCTACTCACCGCATCAGCTAGGGTAAAATAACTTGTTGCCAGCTGAAACATATTAATCACTGCAGTAATTATCCAATGGAAGGCTCTTACCGATTTGCTTAGTTAAATCCAGTTGGTGACGTTTCTTTGGACGGGCAGTGTATTTCAAATTTAACACAGAAATGGTTATGTGAAAACAAAATCAATGTATTGCCGTGGCCATCTCTCCGGACTTACAGCCTATCATCACATGTGGTCTGAATTGAAGAGGGCAGTCCATAAGCGCAAACCTAAGGATATCAAGAATCTTGAAAGGTTCTGCATGGAGGAATGGTCCAATATCCCTCCAAATGATTTCTCCAACCTTATTAAAACGTTATAGAAATAGGCTCAGTGCCGTAATCCTTGCCAGGGGAGGCTGCAAAAAGTACTAAAAACAGGGGTGCCAATAATTGTGAACACTGCTTTTTTGAAAATACATTTATAATTTGAAAATTTAGTAATTTTGGTCGATTCCCATTGAATCATTAATAAAGTAATATATTTTCCACATGTTGGAAAATTAAAATATATCTCAGTAATGGTATTTGTTGTCCAAAGTTTTTTTGCTCAATTTCATCAAGGGTGCCAATAGTTCTGGACCTGACTGTATCTGCCGATTCCCGATGATAGATACCAAACAATGGACCCGAAGTACAGTATATATACATACAAATAAATAAATAATATAGTGGTGTTGGGTACAGCTGAATGTGACCTTGCTCTTGGAGAAAGAAAAAAAGACAGAAAAGGGGAAATTAATGAATGCATGTATGTATGTATGTATGTATGTATGTATGTATGTATATATATACATATATATATATATACAGTGCATCCAGAAAGTATTCATACCCCTTCACTTTTTCCAAGTTTTATTATGTTACAGCCTAATTCCAAAATGGATTAAATAAAAAAAATGCCTCGACATTCTACACACAATACCGCATAATGACAAAGTGAAAAAAGTTTAGAATTTTTTGCAAATATATTAAAAATAAAAAACGAAAATATCACATGTACATAAGTATTCACACCCTTTACTCAATACATTGTTGAAGCACCTTTGGCAGCAATTACAGCCTCAAGTCTTCTTGAGTATGATGCTACAAGCTTGCCACACCTATTTTCGGGCAGTTTCTCAACATTCTTCTTTGCGGATCGTCTCAAGCTCCATCAGGTTGGATGGGGAGCGTTGGTGCACAGCCATTTTCAGATCTCTCCAAAGATGTTCAATCGGGTTCAAGTCTGGGCTCTGGCTGGGCCACTCAGGGACATTCACAGACTTGTCCCAAAGCCACGCCTTTGTTATCTTGGCTGTGTGCTTAGGGTCATTGTCCTGTTGGAAGGTCAACCTTCGCCCCAGTCTGAGGTCCAGAACGCTCTGGAGCAGGTTTTCATCAAGGATCTCTCTGTACATTGCTGCATTCATCTTTCCCTTGATCCTGACTGGTCTCTCAGTTCCTGCTGCTGAAAAACACCCCCACAGGATAATGCTGCAACCACCATGCTTCACTGTAGGGATGGTATTGGCCAGGTGATGAGCAGTGCCTGGTTTCCACCAGACATGACGCTTGGCATTCAGGCCAAATAGTTAAATCTTGGTTTCATCAGACCAGAGAATTTTGTTTCTCATGGTCTGAGAGTCCTTTATGTGACTTTTGGCAAACTCCATGCGGGCTGTCATGTGCCTTTTACTGAGGAGTGGCTTCCGTCTGGCCACTCTACCATAAAGGCCTGATTGGTGGAGTGCAGCAGAGATGGTTGTCCTTCTGGAAGCTTCTCCCATCCGCACAGAGGAACACTGGAGCTCTGTCAGAGTGACCATCGGGTTCTTGGTCACCTCCCTGACGAAGGCCCTTCTCCCCCGATTGATCAGTTTGGCCGGGCGGCCAGCTCTATGAAGAGTCCTGGTGGTTCCAAACGTCTTCCATTTGCGAATGATGGAGACCACTGTGCTCGTTGGGAACTTCAATGCTGCAGAAATTTTTTTGGACCCTTCCCCAGATCTGTGCCTCGATACAATCCTGTCTCGGAGGTCTACAGCCAACTCCTTGGTCTTCATAACTTGGTTTGTGCTCTGACATGCACTGTCAACTGTGGGACCTTATATAAACAGGTGTGTGCCTTTCCTAATCATGTCCAATCAATTGAATTTACCACATGTGGACTCCAATCAAGTAGTAGAAACATCTCAAGGATGATCAGTGGAAACGGGATGCACCTGAGCTCAATTTTGAGTGTCACAGCAAAGGGTGTGAATACTTATGTACATGTGATATTTTATTTGTTTATTTTTAATACATTTGCAAAAATTTCTAAAAAAGCTTTTTTCACTTGGTCATTATGCGCCATTGTATGTAGAATGCTGAGAATTTTTTTTTATTTAATCCATTTTGGAATTAGGCTGTAACATAATAAAATGTGGAAAAGGTGAAGGGGTATAAATACTTTCCGGATGCACTGTATAACTATATATATAACTATATATATATATATATATATATATATATATATATATATATATATATAACTATACATATATATATATACATATATATATATACACACACACACACACACACACACACACACACACACATAAATATATACACTGCTCAAAAAAATGAAAGGAATACTTTTTAATCAGAGTATTGCATCAAGTCAATTCAACTTCTGGGATATTGATCTGGTCAGTTAAGTAGCAGAGGGGGTTCTTAATCAGTTTCAGCTGCTTTGGTGTTAATGAAATTAACAAGAGGTGCACTAGAGGGGCAACAATGAGATGACCAAAACAGGAATGGTTTTCCAGGTGGAGGCCACTGACATTTATTCCTTCCTCATCTTTTCTGACTGTTTTCACTAGTTTTGCATTTGGCTACGGTCAGTGTCACTACTGGTAGCATGAGGCGATACCTGGACCCTACAGAGGTTGCACTGACAGTCCAGCTCCTCCAGGATGGCACATCAATACATGCCATTGCCAGAAGGTTTGCTGTGTCTCCCAGCACAGTCTCAAGAGCATGGAGGAGATTGCAGGAGACACGCAGTTACTCTAGGAGAGCTGGACAGGGCCGTAGAAGGTCCTTAACCCATCAGCAGGACCGGTATCTGCTCCGTTGTGCAAGGAGGAATAGGATGAGCACTGCCAGAGCCCTACAAAATGACCTCCAGCAGGCCACTGGTGTGAATGTCTCTGACCAAACAATCAGAAACAGACTTCATGAGGGTGGCCTGAGGGCCCGACATCCTCTAGTGGGCCCTGTGCTCACTGCCCGGCACCGTGGAGCTCGATTGGCATTTGCCATAAAACACCAGAATTGACAGGTCCGCCACTGGCGCCCTGTACTTTTCACAGATGAGAGCAGGTTCATCCTGAGCACGTGACAGACGTGAAAGGGTCTGGAGAAGCCGTGGAGAACGTTATGCTGCCTGTAACATCGTTCAGCATGACCGGTTTGGTGGTGGTTCAGTGATGGTCTGGGGAGGCATATCCATGGAGGGAAACATCGACCTCTACAGGCTAGACAACGGCACCCTGACTGCCATTAGGTATCGGGATGAAATCATTGGACCCATTGTCAGACCCTACGCTGGTGCAGTGGGTCCTGGGTTCCTCCTAACGCACGACAATGCCCGGCCTCATGTGGCGAGAGTATGCAGGCAATTCCTGGAGGATGAAGGAATTGATACCATTGACTGGCCCCCACGCTCGCCTGACCTAATCCAATAGAACACCTCTGGGACATTATGTTTCGGTCCATCCGACGCCGCCAGGTTGCACCTCAGACTGTCCAGGAGCTCGGTGATGCCCTGGTCCAGATCTGGGAGGAGATACCCCAGGACACCATCCGTCGTCTCATTAGGAGCATGCCCCGACATTGTCAGGCATGCATACAAGCACGTGGGGGCAATACACAGTACTGAGTACCATTTTGAGTTGCCTCAATGGAATTTCAGCAAAATGGACTAGCCTGCTGCATCAGTTTTTCACTTTGAGTTTCTGGGTGTCTTTAAATTCAGCCCTCTCTAGGGTTGATAATTCTCATTTCCATCAAACGATGTTGCATCCTTTCGTTCCTAACACATTACCCAGTCCATATCAGTTTAGATATCCAGCATGATTCTTTTCCCCATTGAGATCTGATGTGTTTTCAAAGTGTTCCATAATTTTTTTGAGCAGTGTATATATGTATATATACATACATATATACAGTGCATCCTGAAAGTATTCATACCCCTTCACTTTTTCCACATTTTATTATGTTACAGCCTAATTCCAAAATGGATTAAATAAATAACAATTCTCAACATTCTACACACAATACCGTATAATGACAAAGTGAAAAAAGTTTAGAATTTTTAGCAAATGTATTAAAAATAAAAAAATTCACACCCTTTACTCAATACTTTGTTGAAGCACCTTCGGCAGCAATTACAACCTCAGGTCTTCTTGAGTATGATGCTACAAGCTTGCCACCCCTATTTTGGGGCAGTTTCTCCAATTCTTCTTTGCAGATCCTCTCAAGCTCCATCAAGTTGAATGGGGAGCGTCGGTGCACAGCCATTTTCAGATCTCTCCAAAGATGTTCAATCGGGTTCAAGTCTGGGCTCTGGCTGGGCCACTCAGGGACATTCACAGACTTGTCCCGAAGCCACTCCTTTGTTATCTTGGCTGTGTGCTTAGGGTCGTTGTCCTGTTGGAAGGTGTCACTGTCAACTGTGGGACCTTATATAAACAGGTGTGTGCCTTTCCAAATCATGTCCAATCAATTGAATTTACCACAGGTGGACTCCAATCAAGTTGTAGAAACATCTCAAGGATGATCAGTGGAAACGGGATGCACCGGAGCTCAATTTTGAGTGTCACAGCAAAGAGTGTGAATACTTATGTACATGTGATATTTTATTTTTAATACATTTGCAAAAAATTCTAAAATACCTTTTTCACTTGGTCATTATGCGGTATTGTATGTAGAATGTTGAGAATTTTTTTTTATTTAATCCATTTTGGAATTAGGCTGTAACATAACAAAATGTGGAAAACGTGAAGGGGTATGAATACTTTTCGGATGCACTGTATATACACACACACACACACACACACACACACACAGCAAAAACAAATTAAGGGAGCACTTAGATCGCACAGTGGATCTCGATGAACGAAACATTCAAGTTGAAAATCTTTATTTATATACATTGCGTAATTCATTGAGAACAAAATGTAAGAATGGTCAATGGAGCCCAAACTCATCAACTTATTGAGGGCTGGATTCAAGAAAAATCAAAATCAAAGGTTGATACAACTTGCGTACCTTTCATCACGACAACTCATAATGTGGCTCAGTAGTGCGTATGGCCCCTGTGTGCCTGTATGCACTCCCAACAACGTCTGGGTATGCTCCTGATGAGACGGCGGATAGTGTCCTGGGGGATCCTCTTCCAGACCTGGACCAGGGCATCAGTGAGCTCCTGGACCGTCTGTGGCGCTACTTGGCGGTGTTGGATGCGCCGATACATAATGTCCCAGAGGCCCTCAATTGGATACAGGACTGGGGAATGTGAGGGCCAGTCAATATAATCAATACTGTCATCATTCATGAACTGCCTAAACACTCTGGCCACATGAGGCCGGGCATTGTCCTGCCCCAGGAGTAACCCAGGGCCCACTGTACCAGAGTAAGGTCTGACAACGGGTCTGAAGATTTCATCCGGTACCTAACAGCAGTCAGGGTACCGTTGGCTAGCACATGGAGGTTTGTGCGACCCTCCAAGGATATGCCTTCCCAGACCATCACTGACTCACCACCAAACCGGTCATGCTGGATGATGTTGCTGGTAGCATAATGTTCGCCACGTCTGTCACATGTGCTCAGTGTGAACCTGCTCTCATCTGTGAAGAGAACAGGGCGCCAATGGCGAAGCTAACAATTCTGGTGTTCTCTGGCAAATGCCAATCGAGCTGCACGGTGCTGGGCTGTGACCACAGGTCCCACTAGAGCACGTCGGGCCCTATTGCCACCCTCATGGAGTCTGTTTCTGACAGTATGGTTAGAAACATGCACATAAATGGCCCGCTGAAAGTCATTTTGTAGGACTGGCATTGCTCCTCCTGTTCCTCCTCGCACAAAGGAGCAGATACCGTTCCTGCTGCTGGGTTGTGGCCCTTTTACGGCCCTGTCCAGCTCTCCCCGTTAAATGGCCCGTTTCCTGGTATCTCCTCCACACTCCAAAGACTGCGCTGGGAGATACAGCAAACATTCTTGCGACGGCTCGTATGGATGTGCATCCTGGAGTAGCTGGACAACCTGTGCAACCTAAATGGCCTTGAAGTATCACATGCTACCAGGAGTGACGAGCACTAGCAAAATGCAAAACTTAAAAAAAATCAGTCAGGAAGGATAAGGAGAGAAAAATGGTCTGTGGCCACCACCAGCAAAAACCATTCCCTTCTTGGGGGTTGTCTTGTTGTTGCCTCTCCTGTCCACCTGTTGTCACTTTCATTTGCACCAAAACAGGTGAATTCGATTCACAATCACTTATGCTTCCTAACTTGACAGGTCTGTGTCCCAGAAGTTTAATTGACTGGGTGTTATTCTGTGATGACTGAGTGTTCCCAAAATATTTTTGGAGCAGTGCAGTTTCAATCTCAGCAGAACTTTGAGTGTGTCTCACAAATACTTGGTCTGGCTAGTGGCTAAAGTCGTTAGCTCTTGACCCAGCTCCCCCACTGTCAATGAATTCCTTGCATTTAGATTCTCAACCTCTTCATCTTTGCGGAAACAATAAAAAATATACATCAATTAAAAAGCTGGTATGGTAACTCTGCTAGTATTTCATGTTATTGCTGACGATGTCTTTTCATTAACATTTTGTTTAAAAAGCAGAACCTGGGCCAACAAAAACTGATAAATGAAACATGCCTGTGTTGGGTTGCGTTAAAATGGCCTTGCTGGACAATTTGATTGCTTGCGCCTGGTCCTAGTTAACTTACCATTTCAGTTCGAAACGCCATTTCCTTCTCAAGGGCTGACAGGTGGGAAAAATGTCTGTCATTCTCAAAAAGACGTGTGAGATGGAACCTGAAAAGAGATGTGCAAGCTAGCTATTAAATTCACAATTTTGAATTTTAGCATTAGTCATTTTGTTAATAGGTTAATGTAACCTAACTTACCAATGAAGAAACCCAGCCACGGCCGCTGCAAAGAATTAAACCATTGGTTTTAAAATTTTGAGACAACAGCCTAGAAATTTATGAGTTGCAGAAATTCGAACATTGACTGAATTCTTTAAGCTTAAATTTAAACAGTCCAAGCTAGCTAACAAACATGTAAAAAAAAAACAAAAAAAAAACAGGTAGCTAAATTACGTTTGTAGATGCGTATGCAATGCTCCCAAGTGAGTGTAATGGAGGATGAAAAACTCCGCTGCAATCAGATTGAGGGGGTCATGGAGCCGAGGGAGGCCTTGCTGCGAACACCTTGGCATTGTCGAGGAGCGTGGCCCGTTGCCCAGGAGTGCAGTGCGTTATTGGGTCGTGGACCAAGGGCGTATGGTGCTAGGGACTATCTCCTGTGGAACCCGCTGCGGCTGCCTGTAAATCAGCTCGGCGGACGAGGACTGCAGGTCCTCTTTCGAGGCTGTCCTGAGCCCCAGCATGACCCACGGTACCCTGTCATCCCATACTGTCATCCTGGAGGCTGGCCCGGATTACAGCCTTCATTATGAAACCGCTCATACAAGCCATTAGCCTAGGGGGTGACGTGCTTCACCAAAGGCCATGGGCAAACGCGTTCCAAAACTCCGACGCAACTGGAGGCATCTGTCAGAATTGACATGGGGCGCCCAAACCGTGCAATCCTAGTGGCCTGAACCACATCAGCACACGACATCGACGACAGCAAAATGGCCTCTGACCACCATGCGGTTTGGTTGACCATCGTAAGGAGCCCCATATAGTCCACATTTAGATGGTCAAAATGCCTCTCAGGTACCGCGAAAGGTGCCAATGGGGCCTTAATATGGCAATGCACCTTAGAGTGCTGGCACCCAATGCAGGAACTGGCCCAGTCATTGATTTCCTTTTTGAGCCCATGCCAGACAAACTTAACCGCCACCATCCTCTGGAACGCTCTCTTGCCCGAGTGGAAAAGCTCATGGGTGGCATTGAAAGCCTTCCGTCCCCACGCGTCACAATTTTTGAGGTGGGGGAGCCCTGTAGTTGCCATATAGGTAGAGGGTGGACGGGCAGATGAAACACTGCCAGAAGTGTTGCTTGCATTACCCTTCCAAACTAAAGCATTTATAGGAAAATATGATACACTCTAGGAAACCTAGAGGAACATACTCTAGGTTATTAATATTTATTTAAATGTTTATCAAATTAAACCTCGTAAAAGATACATGTGCACCTCCTAGCCTTACAGCCGTACTGTGCACTGTAATAGTCATATTATTAGGGTTGCTGTTGTTGGTTTTGTTGGGTAGCGGCAGTGGCGGGTGCAGGCCGTGCACAATCAATGTAGGAGGGGCCTAGGAATGCCGCACAACGTTGGCGACCAGCGGGGAAAAGTTAGCCTCTCTTGCTAAAGCACGGAAGTCCTTCATGGGCGTGTTAGCCTAAGCGGCCCGTACCTGTGTTGGTAGCTGCTTTAGAAAGGGCTTGGTAAAGAGAAAACATGGTTTGTGATTACCCAGGAGTCAACATATGGGCCATCCTCTCCGAGGGCTTAGAGTCATCGAGGACGGGCAAGAGAAGAGCTTAAGGGTGAAAGGGAAATTTTGCCATCCTCACGGATGTTCAAGCCTAAGCTGTTGTTCCAATATGAGGGAAGGGTCAGAGTGAAGGCCAGGTCACGAAAGAGACAGTATGTGCCTTTTGGAGACACTGAAGTCTAAAGTTGTGTCCTAACTTAACATTAAATGATGTCTACGTGTCCTATGTATTTGTCCTTATTAATGCTGATTACGTCCACACTCCTCCACCTTGACCAATGGGATGATTGTTTTTCTTAGACCAGGGTCCGAAATTAACACCCGCCACTCGCCACAGACGGGTAGATTTTCTGTTTGGCGAGTAAATCTAGGAAGGCTACTCGCCATGCTGGCAGGTAAATGTTTGTACTAAAGTAGTATGAAAAAATATACATATAAAGTTGTAAAAAAAAAAACTGAAAGTCTTTCCTTCGTATTGGTGTAATTTGTGCTTGCGCTGTTACTGTCCTCTTCTCTGTGTCGGGGTTTACTTTGACACACACACACACACACACACACACACACACACCACTATAATCTGCTCTGCCCACTGCGTGCTTCTATTCAACCCACCATCAAGTCTGAACCATCTGAGCCACTGGTCTGTTGCTAGCTACCGGCTACTTTTCGAAAATTGCCATACTCCAATTCTAAATTCCACTTGGTTAACGACCAGACTGAAGATGGCTCAGCAACATTCTAGAAATAATGAAAAACAGTGCCATTTGTTAGTGCTTCGTTTGTGCTCATTTTTGCTGATTAAATTGTCATTTGTGCTGCCACCACATAGCGATACTAACAGTTTTCAACTGATGATGTCATGTAATGGCCTATAATTCCAGTCCCACCCCCCTCCCAAAAAATGTATATTGGGACTTTTTGAATCTTTCGTATTGGTCCTGCAAATGTTTACAGTAGCCTATATTAAAATACCTACAAAAAAGGCAGAGAGAGATAGAGCTGAAGGTGCCCAAAATAAGTAAATGTTTTTTTGTTTTTTTATAGAACTTGTTTAATTGCAACCACCTAAAAAAGTAAGCGTACAACCCTTTTACTGCGTAAAAGCGTAAGTATTTTACTGCTCTATGTACCTGTATACAGTTCACATAAATACAACTACTACTACTCAATATGTGTGATCTTAGTGATAAATTATATTAGAGAACATCTGTTTTCTTTTATAGGACTGAGAGAGTGAGAAAGAGAGAGAGAACAAACGTTAGCTAGCTAACGTATTAAATTAGCTAACAAGAGACAATAAAAATAATAATAATAATAATAACAGATTACATTTGATATAGCACCTATCTAGAACCCAAAGCGCTTTACGGTATTAGGGGGAGCGTCTCCATAAAACAACATTTTAAACTGCAGTGGTGCGATGGGCCCGTTCTTTTAAGTTCAGTGAATTCAGTGATGTTCGACCATATTCCACTGATTCCCACATTACTAGCCAAAGGTATCAACGCTAACGATAGCTAGATGGCACACTTAAAGCTGCTAAATAGTTAAAGCATAGACCTTACTTGCCAAATACTTGTCATACAATTCCCAAAGCATAAAACAAAAATGAACTGTATATTTATACTTTGTTCGGCCACATACCTGATGCCTGCCTTAAACTAACCTATCACTCACGATTGTCGAGTGCATGCATGTTGTGTATGCGTGCAATTTCGTGTGCATGCGTTCTTTCACCAAGGCTTCAGTGCTCACCGCTACTAGTGATGTCGTTCATGAACGATTTGTTAATGTTGAACAAATCTTTAAAATGACTCGAGGCTGGAGCTAGCTAGGAACGAGAGCAACGGATCGGGACCGGAGGGGAGGTAGCACAAAGCAGCGCAGGAAATCGTTTTAGAGCCAATCAGAGCCTAGAAAAAAAGACAGGGTGTAGTTTATTTATTTGAATTTTTATATAACGTTTGACTACGCTTCACAGTACAACACGTTAAAAACTAGTTAGCATGTTTAGATAAATCGTCTCTCTCCACAAAACAGGAACGAATTGTAAGTGTTCGTAAAACTGGGACCTTATATTCGCGGTTCTAAAAAATCTCCAGGGAGAATAGAGTGGGGGTAATTTTCTTCTGGAACGGTTGGTGGGAGGAGCATCTGTACTCTATTCGGTTAAGTCATGACGTATCAACCTTCGATATTACTCTTTCTGGGTCCAAGTCATTAGTGCCAGTCTTTGGTACTGCGTTGGCTGAGGCTTGTCTTTCCAACATGCCACAGTGCTGTGTCTGTTGACTATTGACTTTTCATTCTATTTCATTGCGACGAGAAAGAGAAGAAGAAATGGCCTAAGTTTATAAGATAAGTTATAATTCTTGGAATGAAATCAAGGAAAAACGTTCGCACCAGTGTGGGTGCTTGTAAGCTCGCTAAGTTAGTACGGTCGGTATTGTTATGACACCTGTTACCAGTGTTATATTTGTGTTACTATAGTTTTAACTTCTGAACAATTTTATGACATAAAGTAAAGTTTAAAGTAAAGTTTACACATAAGTAAAAGTTATTGTTAGAGAGCCTAAGATTTAATGTCTAATTCCACTCAGTGTCTTAGCGCGCACCATCCCATGTTTTCTTTATTTCCATATTTTCTATTTCTATTTAGAATACATATAATGTCTTAATTGAAAGAGTAGACTCTCGTCTTTTTAGATATAAAAGCTAACTTACCTTTACAAAAACTGTGAAATAGTCTACTAGCACATTTCCCACTAGGCCTGGGTCAATGACGTGGCGCCTACTTTTTCTGTCCAACTGCATTTTTTGCCTTTCAAAAAATGTCTAAACACATAAGAAGACAACACATACGGGAAGTATTCGTACCCCTTTTTTTTTCCACATTTTATTATGTTACAGCCTAATTCCAAAATGGATTCAATAAAAAAATTCTCAACATTCTACACACAATACCACATAATGACAAAGTGAAAAAAGTTTTTTTGTATTTCTTGCAAATGTATTACAAATAAAAAAATTAAATATCACATGTACATAAGTATTCACACCCTTTGCTGTGACACTCAAAACTGAGCTCAGGCGCATCCCGTTTCCACTGATCATCCTTGAAATGTTTCTACAACTTGATTGGAGTCCACCTGTGGTAAATTCAATTGATTGGACGTGATGTGGAAAGGCACACACCTGTAAGGTGTATAAGGTCCCACAGTTGACAGTGCATGTCAGAGCACAAACCAAGTCTGTAGAACTCCGAGACAGTAGAACGCCCTCTCTCTGAAATTACCTGTGATTGGCCAAAGTCTACCGTCACGGGCTAAATTTTCTTTAGTCTGTAAACAGAGCCAAGAGGAGGGCAGGAGTAGAGATTTTCTCTCAGACCACTTGAATTGGAATATGCTGCACGGTTAATATGGAACGTTTGCCCAATGATGCCAAAAATAAACTGCCTACCCCACCTTTAAGCCATCTTTTATGTATTCTGGGATTTTTTGGTTGCAGAAAATGTTTAAGAGTTTTTCCAAATAAAACATTTGTCAATTTGTCACGTAATTTATTATTTCCCACAATTAATTAAAATTACACTAGTTCAGATCATGAATGTTTGGTAGGAAACAATCTTTATAAAATGTTTCTAGAGTGCGAATGTTAACAGCCTGTGTTGCCAACATGATGTTGAACCTTTGAGCACTGGCAGGATGACAAGGTCAAGAGAAATCCATACATCGAGGTGACAATTGGTGACTCCGGTCAGATGTAGGTTTCTCTGGATCTGATGCCAGTAGTTACTATAAATATTTTTTCCAGTGAACCAGATGGTGTCATCTCACACTCTTGGCTACTATAACGTCCGTTTACGGTGTCCGCTCTCTTCAATACGCATTCCACGTCAATGCAGGACACAATTTTCTTAACCCAAATCTACAAGATTGCCATATGGTGGCATTTGTTTGTCGGATGGTCTGCACTGACTGACCCTGAACATGCAGCTATATTTAAAACAATTTAACCCTCACGCATCTAAAACTAAGAAATTAGCGCTGTTTTTATATTATTATTAGCCTAACGATACCTAGGCTCTGTAGCTAACCTGGGGGTGTCAGATTTTAACTATAGCTTAATTTCACTAACCATCCAAAATCTGGCTGTATATTTATAATATTTTTTCATATTTGTTCACGTCCAAAGGTACAGCAGTCTTGCACGTTTTTATCTTTAAGTGTCAGCTACAAGGCTATATATTCTTAGTGCTAACTTCTAAAGCCTGGTTTATACTTCTGCGAAGCAGCACGTAAACAGCTCTGCACAAGTTCGAAAAGCAGGGGTTTCTGGGAAAGCGTAGCTCACCGAGGCCCGCCGACGTGTTGACGGGGAGTCCTCCCAAATGCTAACAGCCCGTCGCACGAAGCGTCTTCTCAGTGCGTCAAATAATCGCTGATTGGTTGAGCAGGGTAGGAAGCAAGTAGATATTCGGTAATATTTTGGCTGTATCTAAACAAATTAAAACGTAAATGACACAATGACCTGGAGCAGATAGGCTGATTTTCAATAGCCTTTGAATCATATTAATGGTTTTCTATGTACTTAGCTTGTACATAGTATAGCCTAACTGTTTTCTGAATTGTTTGATAAACTGTATATGAATATATTGTACAGCACTTTGGTCAGCGCTGCTTGTTTTAAACGTTTGATAAATACACTTGATTTGATTTGACATAACAAAATATGAAAAGCAGTGACCAACCTTGGTCTCTTTGTTTATACTCTCGCGGGACATGAACGGGAGTTTCCGTGTCTATGCTTCTTCTACGGTTTTCTGTACATTCTGGATTACTGAATTCAACACTGCCACCTAGTGGGCCCGTTAAACTTTCGTTGAAGTATGTAGGCAAACTACTGTGCAAATATAAGCTCCAAATGAACGTTTACATTCGCTAATGCGATCACGCAGAAGTCTAAACCAGGCTTCAGGCGTAACAAGTGATGTCAGACTTATCCAAATAGGTAGTAGGCTAAGTGAAGTAAAGTCCCGCAGTTAGGGCGCCAAAAATCTACCTAATAATAATAATAATAAGACTTCGCATCACAAGATGTGTGCGTCACTGACGCATCACATAAGAATATGACTTTGCATAACAAGATGCACATAAAAATAAGAATATGACTTTGAGACAAAATGATGTTTGCGTCACTAACGCATCACATAATAATATGACTATGCCAAAACAAGATGTGTGCGTCACCGACGCTTCACATAATTATTTACCTCGAAATAGTATTCCCACTCACGCTGAGCCCAACTGTCATTTCTGTGATGTGCCTAAAATACTGACTGTGTTCTATTGTTTTCACTACTCTTCACCTTTCCTTTCTATTCATCAGGCCTTATATGCTAACGTCATGTAAGTTTGAGCTAACTTAGCTAACCTAGCTCTAGCTAACTAAGTAAGTTGGCTAACAGGCTATTGTTAACTAGATTTGCTTGGCCAACGTTAGCTACTCTACTTACTTACCACAGGCAATAGTGATTCCAATCTTTCCTAAGGCAGAAGGTGTAGGAAGTCCATTTGGAAAAAGATTGTAGACACCTTTTACATCTTTGCCTTGACGTTTAGTTTTCACGTTGGCTGGCAAAACATGCGGGGTCCTGTCTCGGTCAGGCTGTGAGGAATGAGCCTTGGCGCTTTGCTTTCTAGTTTTTGCAACCATTTCATAATAGTTAATGCCGTTGTTAAATGGTAATCTGTTTCTAGTATTAGCTAAATGTTGGACTACTCCTGTTTTACCTGAGCGAAAAAGCCCAATAGAAAAAGCTGATCTTCTTCTTCTTTATTGTTTATTGGTGGTTGGCAAACCAGGTTAAGGTGCATTACCATTACCGCCACCAACTGGCCCATTTCACAGTGACGTCAGCTAACGTTCGACTTTTTTCGGGCTTGTTATGTGATGGGTCTGATTCAGTGGTGGATCTAGACAAGTATTAATGGGGTGGCAAAGGGGTGGCATGAAGATCATAAGGGGTGGCAACGCCAAAGCGTAGTTCTCTTATATATTGGATAGTTTTCTTATACCCCTTTTCTACCAAGGAAGTTCCAGGGCTGGTTCAGAGCCAGAGCCAAATCTTGAACCCGTTCTTCGCTTTTCCACCGCTAAAGAGCCGGCTCTCGGCCAGAAAATGGATGCAAGCTGGCCCCAACTCTTTGCTGGTCTAAGACTAAGCACCACTTACGTGTCAAGTGGGGGGCGGGATTATCATGACCAACAAGACCAACTAAGCGAAAGCTAAGTTATTGAAGCAAGAAATTAACCATCGCTAGCTAAGAGCTTTAAGTCTTTTTTTTATAACGCGAAACATTTCATAGTTAGTTGTTCTTATGAGCCATGACAAACAAAATCAAATTTATAGCTATGGTAGCAGGATTTAACAATTTAATCTAACGTCAGTCCCCCCACCTTATTCCTCACAGAGCCAGAGTCACCAACAACTTTAAATACAAAGCAAAATCTTTTGAATTAATAAGTCAATTAACTCTCTAAGAGTAAATACTGTATATAATGCAACGTGTTCATATTTAAAAGGTACTCTTTTAATAAATTTGTATGTTATTTAAAATTTTATGTCCCGCCTTTATACTGTTTGATTTGATTTGGCGCTCTGCCAAAAATGAAAAAGTGCAAGGTCGGCGCTGCTTTGAAAAAGAAGCACGTAAGGCACGTCTTTAAATAAGTAAAGAACGGGGAAGAGGTACTGGTAGTTTAAAAAGTGATTTCAGTTGACACAGCCGCTGGTCCGCCATTGCTGTTGTGCATTGTAGTTGAGGCATGTGTTGCTACAAAAGTAGAGATGTATACTGACTTATATTGACGTAATGACGTGGCTCTCTAGCCCGTGGGTAAGCAAACGGTTCTTCCAAGGTTCACAAATTGAACTCACAGTGAACTGGCTCTAGCACTGGCACGGAACTCTATAGGTTCATGTTGGTGGAAAAGGGGTATGAGATACTTGACAGCTATTTAGGCTTATCCTCGTTGATCTTCTTGCACCAATAGCATATAACATTGGAATACATACCAAGCAACATTATTACAATAAAAAGTGAACTGATTTGTTTTTCCTTAAGTTATGTAGAGCAATTTTACTAGTTGACAAAATGAGTACGGATTTGGTTACCACACTTTTTCTCTTGTTGAATACAGAAATGTATACAGTTGGAGGGCCACAAACTGCTGTATGCACATGTAGAGTAGGCCTACTTAGAGATCACTTCCGAAAAATACCATTATAAATATAAAATTAATACAATTATATCAACTTTATCTGGGCAGTCATCTTATAGTGAGTGAGTTAAGCCTGGTTTATACTTCTCCGTGAGCGCATTAGCGAACGTAAACGTTCATTTGGCGCTTCCGTTCGCACAGTAGTTTGCCCACATACTTACATACATACGTAAGTTTAATAGGCCCACTAGGTGGCAGTGTCGCATTCAGTAATCCAGAATGTACAGAAAACCGTAGAAGCACAGACTGAAACTCCCTCTCATGTCCCGCGAAAGTATAAACGAGACAAAGGTTGCTCACTGCTTTTCATATTTTCTTATATCAAATCATCATCATCATCATCATCGTCATCCGCTTGGTCCGGGGTCGGGTCGCGGAGGTAGCAGTTCAAGCAGAGCATCCCAAACTTCCCTTTCCCGGGCCACATTAACCAGCTCTGACTGGGGGATTCCAAGGCGTTCCCAGGCCAGTGTGGAGATATAATCCCTCCACCTGGTCCTAGGTCTGCCCCGCGGCCTCCGCCCAGCTGGACGTGCCTGGAACACCTCCCTAGGGAGGCGGCCAGGTGGCATCCTTACTAGATGCCCGAACCACCTCAACTGGCTCCTTTCTACGCAAAGAAGCAGCGGCTCTACTCCGAGTCCCTCACGAATGGCTGAACTTCTCACCCTATCCCTAAGGGAGATGCCAGCCACCCTCCGGAGGAAACTCATTTCCGCCGCTTGTATCCGCGATCTCGTTCTTTCGGTCATGACCCACCCTTCATGACCATAGGTGAGAGTAGGAACGAAGATAGACCGGTAGATTGAGAGCTTTGCCTTCTGGCTCAGCTCTCTCTTCGTCACAACGGTGCGATAGAGCGACTGCAACACCGCACCCGCTGCTCCCAATTCTCCGGCCCATCTCTCGTTCCATTTTACCCTCACTCGAGAACAAGACCCCAAGATACTTGAACTCCTTCACTTGGGGTAAAGACTCATTCCCTACCTGGACTAGACAATCCATCGGTTTCCTGCTGAGAACCATGGCCTCAGATTTGGAGGTGCTGATCCTCATCCCAGCCGCTTCACACTCGGCTGCGAACCGATCCAATGAGTGCTGCAGGTCGCAGACTGATGATGCCATCAGGACCACATCATCTGCAAAAAGCAGTGATGCAATCCTCTGCCCACCAACCCGCAGCCCCCTCCCCCGCGGCTACGCCGTGAGATCCTGTCCATGAAAACCACAAACAGGATAGGTGACAAAGCGCAGCCTTGGAGGAGGCCAACCCTCACCGGAAACGAGTCCGACTTACTGCCGCAGACCCGGACACAGCTCTCGCTTTGGGAGTACAGAGATTGGATGGCTCTGAGTAGAGACCCCCTCACCCCATACTCTCGCAGCACCTCCCACAGTATCTCCCGGGGAACCCGATCATACGCCTTCTCCAAATCCACAAAACACGTGTAGACCGGATTGGCATACTCCCAGGCCCCCTCAAAGATCCTCGCGAGGGTAAAAAGCTGGTCCGTTGTTCCACGACCAGGCAGGAAACCGCATTGTTCCTCCTCAATCCGAGGTTCGACTATCGGTCGAACCCTCCTTTCCAGCACCCTGGAGTATACTTTCCCGGGGAGGCTGAGTAATGTGATGCCTCTGTAGTTGGCACACACTCTCCGGTCCCCCTTTTTGAACAGGGGAACCACCACCCCGGTCTGCCACTCCTTAGGTACTGTCCCCGACTTCCACGCAATGTTGATAAGACGTGTCATCCATGACAGTCCCTCAACACCCAAAGCCTTCAGCATTTCTGGGCGGATCTCATCAACCCCTGGGGCTTTGCCACTGTGGAGTTGTTTGACTACCTCAGTGACCTCCGCCAGGGAGATTGACGCTGATCCCCCATCATCCTCCAGCCCTGTCTCTACCATGTAGGGTGGGTTTGTCGGGTTCAGGAGTTCCTCAAAGTGCTCCTTCCACCTCCCAATCACCTTGTCAGTTGAGGTCAACAACGTCCCATCCTTACTGTAAACAGCTTGAATGGTTCCCTGCTTTCCCCTCCTGAGGTGTCGGATGGTCTTCCAGAACCGCTTTGGCGCCAGCCGAAAGTCCTTCTCCATGGTTTCTCCGAACTCCTCCCACACCCGCTGCTTTGCTTCTGCCACGGCCGAGGCTGCAGTCCTTCGGGCCTGTCGGTACCTTGCAACTGCCTCCGGAGTCGCCCGGGACAGCATGTCCCGGAAGGCCTCCTTCTTCAATCGGACGGCTCCCCTGACCACCGGTGTCCACCAGGATGTTCGAGGGTTGCCGCCCCTTGAGGCACCTAAGACTTTGAGACCACAACTCTCAGACGCAGCTTTAGCTGCAGAGTTGACCAAAGTGCTGTACATTCACATACAGTTTATCAAACAATACAGATAACAGTTGTAACATATACAGCCTATATGTAGGCTACAAGCTAAGACTTGCTAAGTGCATGGAAAACCACTAATATTTTTTGAAGGCTATTGAAAATCAGCCTACCTGCTCCAGTTCTTTGTCATCTGCGTTTTAATTTGTTTGGATACAGCCAAAATATGACCAACTATCTACTTGCTTCCTACCTTGCTCAACCAATCAGCGATTGTTTGACGCACTGAGAAGACGCTTCGCACAACGGGCTGTTAGGATTTGGGAGGACTCCCCGTCAGCACGTCGGGGGGCCTCGGTGAGCTACGCTTTCCCAGAAACCCCTGCTCTTCAAAGCTACGCAGAGCTGTTTACGTGCTGCTTCGCAGAAGTATAAACCAGGCTTTTATAAACCAAGTACGTCTTCACAACACATACATTTTTCTTCTAAATAACTACATGACAGGGACTTAGAGTAGACATGTTGTCCTCTAGGTTAATACAGTAATTTACTTTGTAAATAATATAATAACAGTAGCAATAATATTAAGAAAATTATTATCTACCCCAATTTGCTCCCGTGTCCTTGTTACTAGAAGGGCACTTATAAATCCCGTATATTATTATTATTATTATTATTATTATTATTATTATTATTATTATTATTATTATTAATAATAATAATAAAATAACTTATTTTATTTAATAAGTGATCATGTGCATAGGCTACATTAAGAAGCCTTCTGCTGGCAATGGAAGCATGACAAGTTGCTAGATTGACATTTTTGCTTGCTATTGAAAGTGAACTGTTATTGTGGTAGCTAGTAACATACATGCTTAATCGCCAAATCAGTTGCCGAGATGCAAATCAAATGCCTTCTGTCAAAAGCTTTGGAGAACCACTGCACTGTGCTAGACAAGCTAGCTAGATAACTAGAGCCCACTACTTCACCAACCTGAGCTTGTGGATGAGACACTTGACTGGTACTAGTCTCACGTCCAGACTCATCTGCTGCTGAAGCAACAACAGGAGATAACTTTTCCTCCACCTCATCTAGCCTTGCTCTCGCCTTGTTGCCTCACTGTTCGTTTAATTTTTTAAAGGCACTGTATCCATTGTGTTGATTGTTGTCCTTCTGAAGTCGTTAGCTAGCTAGATGCCGAAATGACAAGCGCTGTAACCGGGGCGCTCTCTCTCACTAGCTTGCTTTCTCGTGCGCAAACAAAATGCGCGCGTGCCAAGTAACATGAAGTAGATCTGGGCCTTGAATTACACAAACAGGACATAGCATACTCGCGTTTTTGATGAACAATATCATATTATTTATGCGAGTTTGGAATGGCAGATGAATAGATAATGATCATTTTTTATGATTTGTATGTTTTATTTTTCTCACAGTGCATCCGGAAAGTATTCATACCCCTTCACTTTTTCCACATTTTATTATGTTACAGCCTAATTCCAAAATGGATTAAATAAAAAAAAATTCTCAACATTCTACATACAATACCGCATAATGACAAAGTGAGAAAGGTTTTTTAGAAATTTTTGCAAATGTATTAAAAATAAAAATAAAAATATCACATGCACATAAGTATTCACACCCTTTGCTGTGACACTCAAAATTGAGCTCAGGGCCATCCCGTTTACACTGATCATCCTTGAGATGTTTCTACAACTTGATTGGAGTCCACCTGAGGTAAATTCAATTGATTGGACATGATTTGGAAAGGCACACACCTGTTTATATAAGCTCCCACAGTTGACAGTGCATGTCAGAGCACAAACCAAGTAATGAAGTCCAAGGAATTGTCTGTAGACCTCCGAGGCAGGATTGTATCGAGGCACAGATCTGGGGAAGGGTAAAAAAACATTTCTACAGCATTGAAGGTCCCAACGTGCACAGTGGTCTCCATCATTCGCGAATGGAAGAAGTTTAGAACCACCAGGACTCTTCCTAGAGCTGACCGCCCAGCCAAACTGAGAAATTGGGGGAGAAGGGCCTTGGTCAAGGAGGTGACCAAGAACCCGATGGTCACTCTGACAGAGCTCCAGTGTTCCTCTGTGGAGATGGGAGAAGCTTCCAGAAGGACAACCATCTCTGCAGCACTCCACCAATCAGGCCTTTATGGTAGAGTGGCCAGACGGAAGCCACTCCTCAGTAAAAGGCACATGACAGCCCACATGGAGTTTGCCAAAGGCACCTAAAGGACTCTCAGACAATGAGAAACAAAATTCTCTGGTCTGATGAAACCAAGATTGAACTCTTTGGCCTGAATGCCAAGCGTCATGTCTGGAGGAAACCAGGCACTGCTCATCACCTGGCCAATACCATCCCTACAGTGAAGCATGGTGGTGGCAGCATCATGCTGTGGGGGTGTTTTTCAGCGGCAGGAACTGGGAGACTAGTCAGGATCAAGGGAAAGATGAATGCAGCAATGTACAGAGAGATCCTTGATAAAAACCTGCTCCAGAGCGCTCTGGACTTCAGACTGGGGCGAAGGTTCACCTTCCAACAGGACAACGACCCTAAGCACACAGCCAAGATAACAAAGGAGTGGCTTCGGGACAAGTCTGTGAATGTTCTTGAGTGGCACAGCCAGAGCCCAGACTTGAACCCGATTGAACATCTTTGGAGAGGTCTGAAATGGCTGTGCACCGACGCTCCCCATCCAACCTGATGGAGCTTGAGACGATCTGCAAAGAAGAATGTTGAGAAACTGCCCCAAAATAGGTGTGCCAAGCTTGTAGCATCATACTCATGAAGACTTGAGGCTGTAATTGCTGCCAAAGGTGCTTCAACAAAGTACTGCGTAAAGGGTGTGAATACTTATGTACAGTTAGGCCCAAAAATATTTGGACAGTGACAAAAGTTTTGTTATTTTAGCTGTTTACGAAAACATATTCAGGATACAATTATATAATCAATATGGGCTTAAAGTGCAGACTCACAGCTGTAATTTGAGAGTATTCACATCCAAATTGGAGCAAGGGTTTAGGAATTACAGCTCTTTAATACGTGGCCGCCTCTTTTTCAAGGGACCAAAAGTAATTGGACAATTGACTCAGAAGGCTGAAAAAAAAATAACAACGCTGCATGGGCTCTTCCCTCATTAACCTGTCATCAATTAAGCAGTTAAAAGGTCTGGAGTTGATTCCAGGTGTGGCGTTTGCATTTGGAAGCTGTTGCTGTGAACACACAACATGCGGTCAAAGGAGCTCTCAATGGAGGTGAAACAGACCATCCTGAGGCTGAAAAAAAAGAAGAAATCCATCAGAGAGATAGCAGAAATGAGAGAGAGTGGCCAAATCAACAGTTTGGTACATTCTGAGAAAAAAAGAGTGCACTGGTGAGCTTGGGAACTCAAAAAGGCCTGGACGTCCACGGAAGACAACAGTGGTGGATGATCGCAGAATCCTTTCCATGGTGAAGAAAAACACCTTCACAACATCCACTCAAGTGAAGAACACTCTCCAGGAAGTAGGTGTATCAGTATCTAAGTCTACCATAAAGAGAAGACTTCATGAGAGTAAATACAAAGGATTCACCACAAGGTGCAAACCATTAATCAGCCTCAAAAATAGAAAGGCCAGAATTGACTTTGCCAAAAAACACCTGAAGAAGCCAACCCAGTTCTGGAACAGCATTCTTTGGACAGATGAGACTAAGATCAACATGTACCAGAATGATGGGAAGAAGAAAGTTTGGAGGAGAATTTGAACAGCTCATGATCCAAAGCACACCACATCTTCTGTAAAACATGGTGGAGGCAGTGTGATGGCATGGGCATGCATGGCTTCCAATGGCACTGGGTCACTTGTGTTTATTGATGATGTGACAAAAGACAGAAGCAGCCGGATGAATTCTGAAGTGTATAGGGATATACTTTCTGCTCAGATTCAGCCAAATGCAGCAAAGTTGATTGGACGGCGCTTCACAGTACAGATGGACAATGACCCAAAACATACTGCAAAAGCAACCCAGGAGTTTTTTAAAGCAAAGAAGTAGAATATTCTGCAATGGCCGAGTCAATCACCAGATCTCAACCCAATCGAGCATGCATTTCACTTGCTCAAGACAAAACTTAAGGCAGAAAGACCCACAAACAAGCAACAACTGAAGACCGCTGCAGCAAAGGCCTGGCAAAGCATCACAAAGGAGGAAACCCAGCGTTTGGTGATGTCCATGGGTTCCAGACTTCAGGCAGTCATTGCCTGCAAAGGATTCTCAACAAAATATTGAAAAGTAACATTTTACTTGGGGTTATGTTTATTTGTCCAATTACTTTTGAGCCCCTGAAATGAGGAGCGTTTGTATAAAAATAGCTACAATTCCTACATGTTTAATCATATATTTTTGTTCAACCCCTTGAATTAAACCTTAAAGTCTGCACTTCAATTCCGTTGTAGTTGTTTCATTTCAAATCCAATGTGGTGGCATGCAGAGCCCAAATCATGAAGATTGTGTCACTGTCCAAATATTTATGGGCCTAACTGTACATGTGATATTTTTTTGTTTATTTTTAAAACATTTGCAAAAAATTCTAAATAACTTTTTTCACTTCGTCATTATGCCTTATTGTGTGTAGAATGTTGAGAATTTTTTTTTATTTAATCCATTTTGGAATTAGGCTGTAACATAATAAAATGTGGAAAAAGTGAAGGGGTATGAATACTTTCCGGATGCACTGTATATATAAAGAAAAGATCCGGGGCTATTCAGAAAACATCCGGGGCTAGAGCCCCAGACGCCCAGACCTAACGACGTCCCTGTGCAACAATAAACAAATGAAAACACCTTCCCCTTAGCTGCAGCAGCAGCGAGTCAGAGAGACGAGCGGTGACGTGACTTGATTTGATTTTCCCAGGTCAGGTTGCGTTCAGGGTGAAAATACTGCGTTCTATTGTCCGCCCTACCTATAGTATAGGTTACATAACGTAAACAAGTTCACGACGTCTACCTAAAATATATTCTTCTCTTACAACTTGTAGTCATGGCAAAGGTTAGTTGGTTAACTAATTTATACGTTTAAGGGCAATTGGTTGACAGGTTTAACATATTTGGTTTATGTGACGGGACCTTTTGCATGGATATGCGCAGCATGTAAATATTATTAACACTGGCACAAAAACTATGTTTTTGTCAATGTAGATGCGCATGTGCCTAATATGTTTACTTGTAACTTTGTTTTAGTTTGTAGTTTTCCGTTTAAATGGATGGATACCAGCGCAACCCACGACACTACATATCTGTTCAAATTGCACCGAATCATTTTAAGTAGCATGCGATCAAAACTGTCGCAGTTCTGCACCATTAAATCAACAGTAGCGCTGTCTTAAGTGTAAATGCTTGTTTAATAACCAAGACAGTCGGTACAAACGTAACAACATGCAAATACATAACATCAATGCTAGATGTCGGTATATGACCGTGAAATCTCTCTCCCAGTCAAAACCCTCTCCCCAGTCATTTCAATGGGGCCAAAAACTGATTAAAAAGAATAATAAAAAATATAACACGTGAACCGATCACTTAGATATATACACGCGCACTGGACAGCATTAACCAAGATCCTGGGGCACTGGAATAGAATCAATGGGGTCAAAACTGCGGGCGTAGTTACGGCGCCAAAAATAGTCCCAATAATAATAATAACTAGAAATGCATTTCCACAAGAAAATGCGGATGTGATTGCATTTCCCGCCATGAGCAACCAGGCAGTGCAGCAGCCAGCCCACAAAGTAGCCGTTGCAGCACTGCCATATGTGTTGGAGTGATCCTATTAGCTCACATATCCGTACATGGTCCTTGTTGAGCGATACTGGCGTTGTTGGTGTTGTCTGAACTATACAGCTAGTCTAAACAAAACAAATAAGTCTTAATCAAATAACTCCAAGTAGCATAGTCAGCAGACGTGAGATGCGTTGGTAGGCAGGTTTTAATTGTATAATAAATTAATAAATAGATTATGCTCTAATATGGGCTTAAAAGTACGGACAAAATAGGATAGATGGAGAGTTAAGTTTCTCAAATTTCTGTTAAACTCCATGATAACAAAATACCATACACCAATGGTAGATCACCCAAATAAACATTTGAATTGCTTTCAACTGCATTTGTAACATCTGCACATTGACTGTCTTCAGCGTAAATGCTTGTTTAATACTGATTGTTTCACCATTTAAATAGATCTGAAATAAATTGTTATCAGCCAGTCTCTGCATTTTGACATTGAAAAGGTCAATCCAACAAAAAATAATAAAAGCAATCGATCACGGTAACAAATGCCAAATGTAACCACGCAGCACGAGGTCTTTAATAATAAGGTTGACATAAATAATGACTATGATAATGAATTCTAGCTAGCACATTAAACTTAAACTTCAAAAGATGATAAAAGCATACAGATAGTGTGTCAGACATTCAATCAACAGTAGCCTACTGTCTTCAGTGTAAAGCCAAGGCTTGTTAAAACTGCTGCGTGCCTGTTTGCCCACAATACTAGCCTACGTGTTTAGCCAGTGTCTTAATTTTAACATTGGTTTTTAAATGTTGCATTTGGCGTTTCAATCATGCTATGTTACGGCTCTACATTAAACTAATAAAGAAGTTCGTTTGGCAGCAAGAAAAGCTAAATGGTCCCTTTGAAACTGTCATGCTCATACTACTAGTTACTAGATTAGCAACCCACACTTTCGGCTAGTCTTTTTAAGACTAGCTAATGTTTTAGACTCCATGGATATAATAATAACTCCTTATCCAAATTATGATGGTTAGCGGCGCTACTGCAGAATGCTATATTAGCCAGTGCCCAATTCAAGTCACCAGAATTATTTTTGAATGTTAAACAAATACAACTTAACTCACATTCACTACGCAGTGTCATGTTGTGGGGTTCATGCCAAATGCCGATGGAATCTGGAGTTGTGATGAACTTGCTTGATGTAGAGCTACGGTCCATCGTACACTAACTCGGGCGATGTAAAAAGCTTTCTGAGTAACTTATTCTGCTTAACTCTGTCATTCACACCGTTGCCATATAACAAGACTAATAACATTGTAGATCAAGAAGAATCATACCCTTGTGTATACTGCCATGCCATCTAGTGACCGCAGTAAATGTTGGTTAACATATACATGTATACATTTTATGCGTTCACTAGATAGCAGCATACACAAGGGTATTATCTTGGTCCTTCATTCCAGCTCGCTCCCCTCAAGGCTCTCTTTCTTCCCATTCATTGTCTATGGGCAAATTAAGCATCTAAAGAAGGCAATTAGCTAATTAATTTGTCCACTAGTTATTTTTGTGTACAAGCGCAGTCCGTGGCATTTCAACGGACATTTTGGCTTTGCAATGGAAGCCAAATGCCAAAAACTGCTACCATAGTTAGGTGCCGAAAAATGGGGCTAATAATAATAAGATTAATAGATAGGGCTACAATTTCTGTTGAAATTGTGATGTGTGCTTGCAGTACTGCGGTTACACTTGTAACCCTAGCGCGCTAATGTTTATCCACGTAACCACAGCAACCTGTGCAACGTTCGTCAAGTAGCACAAAAAGTGGTGTCATTCAAACGGCATCTTCGAGGAAAAGTATAAATCCCACAGCTTAGATAATGACACCGTATGATTCACAAGAACCAGGCGAACATTTCCCTGCAAAATATGTCTATGAAACGTTAAAACTGGAAGCGCAATCACAAGTTAGAAAACCTCAAAATTACCACTGATCCCACCCTGGCCACCCCATAGAAAATTGTCTGGTTCCGCCACTGGTTTACAGTGGATGATAATGGAGAGCGTGGTCTTCAAACAAACGGACATCAAACCAAAACTATACATCCCACAGCTTAGATAATGACACTGTATGAACCGAAAGAACCAGGTGAACATGGCCATGTATAATATGTCTATGAAACGTAAAAACTGGAAGCGCGATCACAGGTTAGAAAACAGCAATTTATTCGAAATCAGCAACGTTAAGCTAGAGTGGAAATTTGACCGTTTACAGCAGATGTCAATAGAGAGCGTGGTCTTCAAACAAAGGGACATCAAACCAAAACTATACATCCCACAGCTTAGATAATGATACCGCATGATTCACAAGAACCAGGTGAACATTTCCCATGGATAATATGTATATTAAACGTTTAAATTGGAGGCGCTATCATAGGTTAGAAAACAGCAATTTATTCGAAATCAGCAACGTTAAGCATAGCGCGCTAATGTTTATTTCGCAACCACAGCAACCTGGTCAATGTCTGTCGAGTAGCGTAAGGTGTGGTCGCCTTCAATCGTTTCTAAAATGAAAACTATACATCTCACAGCTTAGATAATGGCACTGTATGAACCGTAAGAAGAAGGCGATCATGGCCATGTATAATATGTCTATGAAACGTAAAAACTGGAAGCGCGATCACAGGTTACAAAACGGCAAGGAAATTGAAATTAGCAACGTTTAGCTAGAGTGGGGATTTAACCGTTTACAGTGGATGTCAATGGAGAGCGCGGTCTTCAAACAAGCGTCCATAAAGTAAAAACTATAAATCCCACATCTTAGATAATAACATCATAGGACCCGTAAGAACCAGGGGAACATTTACATATAAAATGTGTATGTTGACTTAAAAATGTAAGAGTGGTGGCAGTTTAGAAAAGTAGGTCAATATTTTCAAATCACCAACTGCCACACTCTAGTTCTGAACATTCCACCCATTAATTCCTATGGGAAATATTTTGGCACTAAAAGTTGATTATTTAAAAAACGGTTTTACAGAACCTTCCTAAAAGTAATAGCAACTTAATTGGGATCAATGCGCACATTTTGATACCTTTCATGTCTATGTAGTGCAAACAATGTGGGAGGAGTAGGGGTGGGAAATTATGCTATAATAATATATATGTGAGATTATAGTAGTGTGGCTTGCTTAAAGCAAGCACACTAATAATAATGATATACAGTGCCTTGCAAAGGTATTCACCCCCCTTGGCATTTTTCATGTTTTGTTGCCTCACAACCTGGAATTAGAACGGATTGTTTGAAGGTTTGCATCATTTTATTCACAGAACATGCCTACAACTTTGAAGATGTGATTTTTTTTTTATTGTGAAGCAAACAACAAATAGGACAAAATAACAGAAAACTTCAGCGTGCATAACTATTCACCCCCCTAAAGTCAGTACTTTGTAGAGCCACCATTTACGGCAATTACAGCTGCAAGTCGCTTTGGATAAGTCTCTATGAGCTTGCCACTGGGATTTTTGGCCATTCCTCAAGGCAAAACTGCTCCAGCTCTTTCATGTTGGATGGTTTCCGCTTATGAACAGCAATCTTCAAGACTGACCACAGATTCTCAATTGGATTGAGATCTGGGCTTTGACTAGGCCATTCCAACACATTTAAATGTTTCCCCTTAAACCACTCGAGTGCCGCTTTAGCAGTATGCTTCGGGTCATTGTCCTGCTGGAAGGTGAACCTCCGTCCCAGTCTCAAATCACAGGCAGACTGAAACAGGTTTTGCTCAAGAATATCCCTGTATTTAGTACCATCCATCTTTCCCTCGACTCGAATCAGTTTCCCAGTCCCTGCTGCTGAAAAACATCCCCACTGCATGATGCTGCCACCACCATGTTTCACTGTGGGGATGGTGTTCTTGGGGTGATGGGATGTGTTGGGTCTGCACCATACATAGCGTTTTCCTTGGTGGCCGAAAAGTTCAATTTTAGTCTCATCTGACCAGAGCACCTTCCTCCATACATTTGGGGAGTCGCCCACATGCCTTTTGGCAAACTCAAAACCTGCCATCTTATTTTTAACACTAAGTAATGGCTTTTTTCTGGCCACTCTTCCATAAAGCCCAGCTCTATGGAGTGTACGGCCTATTGTGGTCCCATGCGCAGATACACCAGTCTCTGCTGTGGAACTCTGCAGCCCCTTTAGGGTTACCTTTGGTCTCTGTGCTGCCTCACTGATTAATGCCCTCCTTGCCCGGTCTGTGAGTTTTGGTGTGCGGCCCTCTCTTGGCAGGTTTGTTGTGGTACCATGTTCTTTCCATTTGAAGATGATGGTGCTCCGGGGGATCATCAAAGATTTGGATATTTTTTTATAACCCAACCCTGACTAGTACTTCTCAACAACTTTGTCCCTGACTTGTTTAGAGAGCTCCTTGGTCTTCATGGTGTGATGCCTCTTGCTTAGTGGTGTTGCAGCCTCTGGGACCTTTCAGAAAAGGTGTGTTTATACTGACAGATCATGTGACACTTAGATTACACACAGGTGGACTTCATTTCACTAATTATGTTACTTCTCAAGGTAATTGGTTGCACTAGAACTTTTGAGGGGCTTCATAGCAAAGGGGGTGAATACATATGCACATGCAAATTTCCAGATTTTTATTTTTAAAAATAATTTTTAATATATATTTTTTTCTCATTTCACTTCACCAACTTAGACTATTTTGTGCAGATCCATCACATAAAATGGGGGGTTACTGGTGCGCTCCGGTACTTGATCAAATAGCAAAAAATAATAGAAATAAGTTGTCTTCTTCACAACAAATAATTTTACATGGCAAGGACTCACTGCATAGACATATGTTTTCCTGTAGGTTAATGCAGTAATTTATTTTGAAAATAATATAATAACAATAGCAATAATATTATCCTGTGTCCTTGAGTTACAAGAAGGGCGCTTATAAATCCCATGTGTTATTATTAAAATAAGTGGTTATGTGAATAGGCTACATTAAACAGCCTTCTGCAGGCAATGGAAGAATAACAAGTTGCTAACTGACATTTCTGCTTGCTATTGAAAGTGAACTGTTATTGTGGTAGCTACTGGCTACGGACATCTTTAATCGACAAATCAGTTGCTGAGATGCAAATCAAATGCCTTGTGCCAATAGCTTGGAGAATCACTGCACTGTGCTAGACTAGTTACTAGCTAGCTAGATAACTAGAACCCACTACACCAACCTGAGCTTCTGGATGAGATACTCAACTGGCACTCTCATGTCCTGACTTTTCCTCCTCCACATCCTCTAGCCTTGCTCTCGCCTTGTTGCCTCACTGTCCGTATTCTTTTTTTAAAAGCATTATATCCATTGTGTTGATTGTTGTCCTTCTGAATTCGTTAGCTAGCTAGATGCCGAAATGAGAAGCACTGTAACCTCACTCTCTTTCTCGTGCTCAAACAAAATGCACGCCTACCGTAGATCTGGGCCTTGAATTACACACAGGACATAGCATACTTGCATTTTTGATCAACATTATCATATTATGTGTGCGAGTTTGGAATGACAGATAAATAGATCATGGGCAATGTTTTATTTTTTTCTTACTGTTAAGTTCAAGGTGCACAGAGGACACGGACCACAGGGATAGACTTTGGGAGAACCCGTTTATTCAATACAACCCCCCACCCAGTCAGGACTTTCCGCTCTCGCTTGTCCAGCCTTCTTGTGTGGGTCCAGTCGTCCAGCCTTCCGGCGTCTCTGTCAGGCCCCCTACTGAAACAAACAGACATCCATTTATAGCAGCCTCTGACTAATCACCCAATTGAACACACCTGTTCGCACTCGGGTGCCTCGTCAGAGGTTGCTACATCACCACCACAACTCCAGCGCCCTCTACCGGACGGATGTCCACCCAACCCTCACACTTACATAAAAAAAAAGATCCGGGGCTTTTCAGAAAACAAGCCTTACGACGTCCCTGAATTCATACCCTTGTGTATACTGCCATCTAGTGACCGCAATAAAATGTTGACTAAATACACATGCAGGAAAAGACAACTCTGCCAGCAAAATCATCTTTAAACCTTGGTGTTATGAAGTCTCTTTTTCTTATACTCCCAGTCAGACAGTTTTTGTCTTATAGAAATGTTTTATTACCGATGACTCGCTAACTTGTCACTTCTGTTCTAGTCAACATACAGACGTAGGCCGTTGTGGCGGATAATAAGTAGATGGGGAAAAAGTAGACCAAACCTGAGAATTTAAAAGGGAATCGCGTATTTCTAGTTGTGACAGGGATTAACTTAACTGTTTAAACCCTATTTTAGCTATAGTGAGGTTTGACTTTGCTGGTCACGCCGGCAAGAGGCATGCACCACCCAGACCAGAAAAAAAATTATAATAATACAAATACACAGCAATATGATTGGTCATATCAGAATTTCATTAGGTTTGTGTGTTAGTGCTACTGTGCTTGTTTCAATCCAAATCAACTAACCACTCTTCATGCTTGAGTGGGCGGCAGAAAAATTCCAAGGAGGCGTATTGGCCGCCTTTGGGAGTGCCGCTCTAGGCAGCTGCCTAGTTCGCCTATATGGAAGGCAGCCTGGCTGCAGTTAACAAGCCAAGACAGTCAGTATAGCCTAACATAACAACTTGCAATTACATAACATCAACGCTAGATGGTGGTATATGCCTGTGAAATCTCTCACCCAGTCAAACCATCTCCCCATTAATTTCAGTGGGGCTAAAAACCGATGTAAAATAATAATAAAAAATATAATGCGTGACCCGATAACTTAGCTGTTTATAAGTGTAATGGACTGCAATACCCAAGACGTGGGCATTTGAATGGAATAGATTGGGTCAACACTGCGGGCGTAGTTATGGCGCCAAAAATAGGCCTAATAATAATAATAATTCCCTGAGAAAATGCGATGTGATTGCGTGTCCACCATCAGCAACCAGGCAGTGCGGGTGGCCAGCCCCCTAAAACAACCGCTGCAGCACTACTACGTCCTCGTGTGTTGGTGGACAGCGCTAAACTGAACTGAGTGTAAAGGCCCACTTGGGGCAAGTTGCAACATCTGACTTCTTCCATTCATATAAATATTGCGACCCGTATGTCACATGCAGTCATCTTTAATTTGAATGAGTAATTAGAAGACAGATATACGTTTAATATATACAAGTTTGGCTGGTTTATGTCAATTAGTCTCAGAGTAACAGTGAAATGCAAGAAGTGTTGCAACCGTCCCCAGTCTCCCCTACATCCTCGTGTAAGCTCAACTTTTGTTTTAAGGCATCTGGCGATCGTATCACAAGTGGACAGTGCTGCAGACATAAAATCAGCAGTAGTCTATTGTCTTAAGTGTTAATGCTTGTTCAATACTGATTATTTTACCACTGAAATATATTTTAGATAATCTTAATGAAACTGTGTTGCCGCCTGTTTAAATCAGTGGTTCTCAACCTGGGGGTTGCAACCCTCACGGGGGACGCAAGATAGTTTCAGTGGTCGCCAGAAAGTAAAAATAATTTTTTTTAGAAAATTTTACTCGCTTTTATTGTGTGTGAGTCAAAGTGTGCCTGCACTTGAGTTTAGATTGCACACACGACACGCGCACACACCAAAAAATTATTTTGGTGCACTGTGCCACAATTGATTGTAGCTGATTATTGGTAGTTAGCTCAATACTAGCAATCACATGGAACAACTATGGAGAGATGGCTCAAAGGGTTAGCAGAGCTGCCAACTCTCACGCATTGAGAGTCACGCAAACGACCCTCTTCACACGCTCTCACGTATTTGCCTTTGGGAGGTGTAAACTGCTATTGCATACCATTGAAAAACATTCCAAAATGCTACTTTATGTTGCGCCTATATGCAACAGCAGCACTTGCGGATCCGAAGCTAATCTTTTTTTGTAATGCTCTAATGTTTTATCTTCTGCAAAGCCGCGAGGGGGTCGCGAACACCAACTTGATTGTTCTGGGGGGTCGCGACTCAAAAAAATGGACAAGACCATCCCTCTTGTAAACTTTAAGGTGGAATGCATCCCCCATTACTTCTTTGTTGCGCTTGAATCTAACCTAGCTGATAAACAACAGAAAATCTGCCCTTCCCTGCTTCGCACTCGCAAGTCCCCCCTCCCCCACTCTACTCTCGCACAAAATCACCTGTTACTGTGACTGGTTGTCAAGGTTACGTTGTTAGCGTGTGCCACCTACTAGCTTCATGTAGCTGGTTAGCTTGCCAATACGTTCATATTTTTGCAGACTGACTTGAGTAGCTAGCTATTGTCGTATTAGTAGCTGATGTTGATTTATGAATGGCATCGAATAAGAGGACGGGGCAAGTTAAAGGTGCAGTAGGCTTATGTAAGTTCTAGAGAATTGGGGAAAAAAATTGCAAGAATTTGAATCACAACACTAGTTGGCATAAAAAGGCCAACCTCCTGAGTCTTTGGGCCCTCCTATCCCTCTCGGCCCATCCCACACATGCCCGTGCGCGCTCTGACTATGAGCCTGAGCAAGGCAGTGTTTCATGAATCATGTGTATGTTGTGCATATTTTTGGTTCTCACCAACAACGCAAAAAGCGATGTCTGATTCTGAGGTGAGAAACAAAATAATCCAAAAGCTCTGATCGTAAATGCTCTAAAACTGAGTGGTTCACACAATAGCAACGAGCACAGACTCAAATTACCGTTTCCCTAGTAACGACATACAGTAAGCTAACGTTAACAAAAACAATTTCATAATTTGATTTCCCTTTTAGTATGAGCTAGTGCATGACAATCTTTTTTATTTAGCTGCGATTGGCACCATAGCTACGTTGCCAAGTATATCCAAAATATGCATGTAAACGAATAATGCCTTTTTGACATAGATCTGGTGCGATACTTCCTAACGTTCTAAAACTGTCTTGGCGATTTTACAAGCCAAGACTTTTGCTACGACATGCAATGACTTCAGCCGCCTTGCAACTACTAGTTCATACGCTGCTACTTCTGTCTGCAACGCGAATTGTAACAAGCTTGTTTGGAGGGTGACGCTGTAAGCAGGGATTTTACCTAGGAGTGTGCACGCGAGGTGATTGACAGGCAGGTAGCCCTTACTCCTTGCAAAAACTCTCTTGATTGGTTGGGGATAGGCGGTCGTCCCTAGAGTTTTCAAAAGCTGAATACAGGGCCCAGGGCGCGCATATAAAGCACACCTTCTCTCTGAGCATTTGGTTTAACGATATCCTCAAGGAGATAAGTAATAAACGTAAAAAAACATTAAAAAAATTAATTTATTGCTCGAAATTATAACTTACATACTGTAGCTTTAAGGATCTCCTGAGTTATTTCAACCTCGGACGTCCGAAACTTAAGAATTCAGGTATGTTTGTTAGGTCAAAGTTTTTGAGTGCTGGCTTTTTTTTTGTCATCTAGCTGTTTTCATTTTAGCTATGTGGATTATGTTTCGCATTTTTCACTAATTTATCAAATCAGTCGGTTGTTTTTATTTTATTTGAGGCAAAAAAAACAAAACAAAAAACTTTTGCTTAGAAATGCAAAAAAATTGCTACACATGCGGTATATAAAGTTAACAGATTATCTTAGTTTTTGCACTCAAACTTTTAGTTAAGACCCAGCTCAAGATCTATTCTACATGTAAATGCTTTGATGGGCTATCTAAATATAAGCTATGACATTTTTAATTGTTTATGATATAGGCCTATTTTAAAAGTAAAGAGGACAGACAAATAATTACTATCAAATATCAAAAGATTTTTAACGATCAATGCACAGGTACCCCTGCGCTCACTGCTGTGATTTATAGATAAGATATAGTAAACAGTTTTAAACATGTCTGACTAAAATAAGTTCGTATTGTTGGGTAAATGAATGGATATCAGCCACTGAAAATAATTTGGCCTTTCAGTTAGTGCAAAACATATTAGTCAATGCAACAGATATTCAAGTTTAGTCAAGAACAATTGAATGAACATCCTGAAGACGTCACTTGACACTTGACCGCGTGAAGTAATAGCCATCGTTACTGCTATCCTGATAGGCCATTGAGGTAATTAATTGGCATATATCCCAGCAAGCTCTTCGATATAATACTAATCATAATACAATTTACTTTGATTGTGCTTTACGTTGCAAGAGCAATGTCAAAGCGATACAATCCCTGTTAAACATACAAATGATATAAGGCACATGAAACTGCATTTTATTTTTGCAACTGTGACTCTGAATGCTGTAATCATTGATGAGTCTCCCTTCAATTACCACTGTGTTTTTGAAAGAGGGTATACATTCTGAAATGCTTGGGATTGGCTAGCGTATCAAACAATGACATAGCATGTGACGATACGTGCTGTTGAACATAACTGCTCTACTCTAGCAACAAGCCATCATGGACCATTTTACCCCCGCAGCCATTACAAAGTGCGGTCTGCACTTGAACCATCCCAGGATAGGAGACAGTACCAGAAGTTTTTAGGCAACTTAAAAGTATTGCAGCCTGCCAATTGGCCAGAAGCATGTGATATTCGACATGGTGAAAGCGATGTACGTGATCTTTGCTCTTTCGTCAAGTTGAATGACAGTCAGGTCCAGAGAGGGATGAGGGAGTATGTTGACAATGTCCAGTCTTCAGGAGAATTCAAAGTCCAAGATCAGCTAAAGCCTCTAACCCAGTCAGTCAGCACACTGGTAGTTTCGATTGCCGACTGTGAAAGGGGTTTCAGTCAAATGAACGTCATCAACAGTGCTGCACGAAGCTCTTTAGAGTTGCACAGCTTGTCAGCATTGCTTTTTATAAGATGTGTGGGCCCTCCACTGATCAAGTTCTCCCCCAGATCTTACACTACAAATTGGCTTGAAAAAAATCACTGTTTGGCTAGCAACCAGCAGGCAAGAGGACGTGTAAAAAAAGAAATTCCTCACCAGTATGACTCAATATGGAAGATATTGTGAAATATATCCAATACTCCTTTGTCATGCCCCACTTAAGATGCCCAATGATTTAAATACTTAATTAGAATGTATATTTAAATATTTAATTACAATGTGTTGTCTCCAAGAGGTATTGAAGATGTCATTAGTCTTTCCATGGTTTTGCATTAATGTAGTAATAGTCAATTCTCAAAAATAGCAATTATTTCAGAAGCATAACATGTGTACTGATTTTTTGTAACAGAAATTCCACGTTTTAAATCAAATAAATGAAAATATTGACAGTTGACAGTTTTGTTTTTTGAGCGAGGGGTGGGGGTGGTTGGGGTGTCATGGAATGATTTGCTAAATTGGTCATTAAGCCGTTTTACTTGTCTCAGCCTATACAATGTCCCAATGTACCTTTTCAATGTTGTAGGAATGAAAAATAATACACACCTGATCAGATAGATATTTGACCATCCCACTTGTTATCTTTTAACAATTCGACCACTGATTATACACATATGCTTTAAATAAGGCAAGCTGGGACACGTGAAGCTATAAATAGAAAAATAAGAAAACAATTAGCTAATTGTTGCATTGTACAAAAATGCTGCTTTACCTTTATTAGTTAACACTGGGAACAACTGAGACATGTTCCAGGTGACCTTAGGGGTCAGCAATGTGTTTTACTCCAAATTGTTTGGTGACTTGTAGGTGAGCAACAGCATTTTTAAACCAATCATCATGACACATGGATTGCAACTGAGTTGAAGTGGCTGTTGAAATTTTGATCCGCGAGTCCACTGTGACTGGTGAAGACAAAACTGGTCTCAATTATAATCAGATTTTAATAATTGCGTCCATTTAGTATTGACAAATAACTGGCAACATTAGTTTCAAACGTTTGTAAACTTCTATAGTTTACGACGTTTCTTTCTCTTTTTAAGGTTTGTCATCATAGCCAAGCCAACGTTGTTTGGGGTTTCTGTTGGTTTCGTGGCCACATTCGTTTATTGCCTTCAACAGGCAAACTTGAAAAATATTGTTCTTTCGGCCACACGTTAAGTTTAGCTAAGTTATATGTGCAGCAAAGAACTGCGCAATTCGTCCCTGTTTTTTTCAACTACATTGTTTTTAGTTTTACTTACTTTTTAACTACGTTTTGCTAGCTAACTTGGCTTAAGATTTCCAATGCTGGTGAAGCTAAAAACAGCGTATCTACACTTCCGCCGGATGTTCTGCCCATAATTCAAAACGCATAGGGACGTTCGAAAATATCGTGGATAGAGGTTGCGTGCCTCGTTGGGGCACCGCAACTTTAAGAAGCCCAACATTTCGAGAATGAATCCCCCTGGCACTTTGGTAAAAACACAAACCTACCTGAGTTGTATCATCTAATTTAAGAAAGTTGTGGGACATCCAAGATGCAAGACAATTTATTAGAACGGAGAGTGATATAATTAGGCTTCTGTGTAACAGGAGTTCCTTTTTTAACATCATTATGTTTAACGATTAATCAGATTTCCTATTATTGAGCCTGCTGATGCCGCAGTCTCATCATAACGATGTCAATGTTAATTTACATTAAAAAGTAGGCTACTAAATTACGCATTTAATCTGTCTGCAATTTTTGGCCATGCACTATCCCTCGCCTTGAAAATCGCAGCAGTATTGCTCTTTTTGGTTATGAGACAGTCAGTGGCAAATTCCTTTGACGTGATTTTCTTGCGAGAATAGCACCGCTCTTTCTGGTTTTTGCAACACTATCTGCTTTTTGACAATCGATTGTTCCGGCCTGCTTCTGTTCTTCGTGGGCTCACACAATGCCAGCTTGTACAAGCCTGGCTTGAGTTAACGTTGACTGGAGACGGCCGAATTGTGTTCATGGAACGGCTTGAAGCCTAAGTCAAAGGTGACGCTAGTTCAAGCCAGGCTTTTTCTATTAAGCGCCGATTTCATTAGCGCGGTTGATTGAATACCCCCCTGTAGTCCCGTCTCGTCTGTATCGTGTAACAAGCATGCTAGCTAGCATGCTATGTTAGACTATGGAAGTAACGTTACCTCCATATCCAAATTGTGATTCACTGAATCCAAAAAATTTTTAACAGCGATTTTAATCTGCATTGTGGGGAAACCCTTTATACTTGTTAGCCAGTCAGTGTATTCATTTTGACATTAAAGAAGTTCGTGTTGCAGCATTCCAGCAAGCTATCTGACATAAGCTATGGTGCCAGTGTCCTAACTACTCAGCATAGTCATAGCAACTCACACTTTTGGTATCTAACTTTGGTTCAATCTGCTGTTAAGTCATCATAATTCTTTTTAACATTAAACAAATACAACTTAACTCACATTCAGTGTGCAGTGTCTTGTAAATGTTGTCCGTTTGTGGGTTTATTCCTAGTTCCGGTGGAATCTGGTGAATTACGATAAACTTCGTTTGATTTGTGGAGTCCAGAGTGCTACACTCACTCGGACGGGAGCATAATTTTGCTCCTTCATTCAAAATCCACCAGAGGGCATAATCTGTTCCCCATTCATTGTCTATGGGCAAATTAAGAGAGTAAAAAATACAATAAAAAAATAACTAGTGGACAGATGAATTAGCTGTGTACAAGCGCACTCCGTGTTATTCTTACAGGCATTTTGGAAGCGAAATGCTCAAAACTGCGACCGTAGTTAAGGCGCCAAAAATCCTGACAATAAAAATAATAAAACTTTACGATAACAGTATCACATAATCATAATAATAATATGCGGTCACTAAATGGCAGCATACACAAGGGTATCATCTTGGTCTTTCATTCCAGCTCGCTCCCCTCAAGGCTTTCTCTCTTCCCATTCATTGTCTATGGGCAAATTAAGCATGTAAAAGAGGCAATTAAAAGATAACTAGTGGACAGATTAATTTGTTGTGTACAAGCACAGTCCGTGGCATTCGAACAAACCTTTTGGCATTGCAATGGAAGCAAAATGCTCAAAACTGCGACCATAGTTCGGTGCCGAAAAATGGGGCTAATAATAATAATAATAATACAACTTAACAGTGTATGATTGCGTCTTACGACGCAATCACATAACTATAATGGGAATATGACTTTGCGGTAACAGTATGTGATTGCAATCATATAAACATATAACACATGAACCGATCACTTAGCTACATGTTAGCGCGCTGGATGGCATTAACCAAGACCTTTGGGCACTGGAATGGAATCAATAGGGTCAAAACAGGCCTAATAATAGGGTGATGTCAGGTAAAACGGGCCACATTTTACCTGATGGCCCATTTTACCTGACATCACCCTAAAATATCCCACTGTTGCATCCCATAATAATTATTTTTAATTGTTTTTTGCCCCTATTGAAATGAAGAGACGACCACGCCCCCGTGGTGAACAATTCACCAGCTCAGCTGATCACTGCGCACATTAGTCATACTGGCAACGGGACTTCAGTTCACTTAGCCTACTATGCTATATGCACAAAGGTGTTGTACTTATTAATAACAGCAGGAATTGTAAGTGGCTTACTCTCAACGGGAGTGGATTCACTATTAGGTGTAACAGCAGTAATTATAAGTGGCCTACTCTCAAATAAATTGTTTACCTTTGTGAAACAGGGCTAAGGGTCTAATGTGAATTAAACGTAAGGCAACAGCCACAGAGATAGAACCCCTAACAATCACTGGCCTGAAAGAACCATAACCAGTGGTTAGTGATGTTGGTAACATGTAAGCCTAAACCATCTTACCCTGCTCAATGAAACAAAACACATATTATATCAATAACGATGATAAGCATTTCATTAATCCCCAACATTCATTGCAGAAGGAAGAGAATCAGAGTTGCTGAAGACACATTGACGGAGGAGGTCTTGTGCCTTCCAAAAGAAGTGCTGCAACTTCAAAAAGTTAAACTTGAGAAAGACATTATGAAGCTTGACATGGAGTAAATTTTAAATATACTATATATTCTATAATACATTCTATAATATATGATGGATGCAAGTGACATATCTATTAAGGCATGAAGGACTTATTCAAAAGAGGGTTTGAAAATCCCAAAACAATACTTTGAATTACAAAGTAAGGCTACACATTACAACCAAATTGACAGATGTATTTAGCGTTTGAGTCAAATTACTTTGGTCCAAAAATGTAGAAAAAAAGTTTTGTTTCTTATGCGCAGGTCTGGCCTCATAAGATTTGGCGTACGTTTTAACATCAATAAATACATAAAAAATAACACATTTCTTATTGTAAAGATGGCCGACTGGTGAATAAAAACGCTGTATTTTGGCTTGAAACCTAAATAATGTGAACAAGCTTGGGAAATGTAGATAAACAAAACATGATTGTTTGTTACTTATTGAAGTCCCTTGACAAAAGGAGGGAGGTGAATGAGATAGCTTTTATGTAGTCAACATCAATAAATAAAATGACACTTGACAGAACACCTGATGGAGAAGAACAGTTCCATAATCAAAAGGTAGCTGTCTTTTGGAAAGATTTGTACTTTTAAAGATCTCAAACTTTCATCTGCCACAAATAGGCCTAACTCAATTTACACTGCTGAGGTGGATGGAAAGAATCAGCTGCAGTAGAGGGGATTGGTCAACTCTTGTCTTCTGTGAGTGGTGGGCTACTTTTACTGTAAAGAGAGACAGAAATAAAGACATGAATTGTATTCTTCAATAATCATTATAAACTTTTAATAGCGGCTTTGTTGCTCATAACTGCCCATTGCTTTCTAAAAAAAACAGCCGTTTATGAAATGTCATAGAATTATTATCCTACAAAAAAAAATAAAGTCACCAAATAACTTTCATTTCAGCCTTATTTTCAATGAAGCATCATACTTTAATAACACTTTACAGATTAATTCGGTTTTAAACTGACTGGTGACTGACGGGTGACACCAAAATGAACATATATTTAAAAAAAAGTTTGCAGTGTTCAAGAAGAAATGTATAATTTTTATAAAAAATATCCCTGTAGTTAGTTATAACAACAAAAAATCATAAGCCTTGCATTCGTGTACTGTCCATATTAATACAAAGAACCTACAAGGCTAAAATTATGCAAATTTGCTTTCTGAGCCTTATCACGTGGATTTGTCTGCATGCGCTGCATCGTTTTTGTTGATTATTTTTAGCTTTGTCTTTTTTAAAATCAAGAAATCACTTGCACCAAGTGCGTGCAGGCCGCAGCACCTGCTTGTTTGTTTATGTAAAGTAGCAAGGAAACAAGTATAGCAATGAATATAACAAAAAAATTAAGATCCAAAATATCGAAAATATACTGTAGCAGGCGAGCCCGAACACGCTACCTCGAAAACATAATTGGGTGCGCTGTATCTTGAGCTAACAACCTGTGAGAACATGGCTATGAACAGTTTAGCATAACTATCACTAGATAACTAAAAGGAAAAATTGATAATATGTAATGCTTTTACGAGTGGGGCTTCTTCAGCTTCCTCTGACAGCTCAGTATATTATCGGATAGTGGACACGCACGCACGCACGCGCGCCACCGCACCGGGTGATACCAACCCGTAGGCTGTTGCACTCAATAGGTCTGGTGCAAGAGGCCAGCCTTGAAAGTTGATAGCTAAGTAATCTGAACACTAGGCTGTAAATAAATAGCTAAACAATCTGGTTCTTCTGAAAATAGCATTAGCAAGCTTGTAGCTATAGTCTGCGTATAAGATGGGTATTTTTTGCATCGGAATGATCAAACCCCATTTCCCAATCTTTTGCTGATATCTTATTTCGAAGAATAACAATTCATTCTTACCAACCAAAATTGGCCACAACTTCTAAGTAGGCCTACATCACACAACATCTCCTCCAGCACTTTCAGTTCAGACTGAGGTGCAAAAGGGCTGCATTTTCGGTTAACAACAATGTAGCAGAGACAACACTCACAGCCGACTCAAGTTCACTTGGCTATAGGCTACCAGACCATGACATAGCCTATTCAAATAGGAAAGCAACCTAGTTAAAATACATTATAATAACACATCCCCCTATAAAACCAACACTAGGCTACATAGATAACTATATGGTTATTAACGAATAAACGCATGTAAAATACAACTGCAGTTGACTTGAGGTAGCTTATCTAGGATGATTCGTTCATAGTTTAGGCAAATGAAATATGGATAGCCACAACAGTTATTAATATTATTATCTAGCTAACAGTTGTCTTACCTTCTTCATTTAACTAACTAACGTTAGCTATTTCAGTTGAAATTACTATGATAAACATACCGTTAACCAGTTTTCTCTGTTGTAAATACACAAAGCACTAGCTCATTAAATATTGTAACGTTGAATTGAAGGACCACGCCCCCACGGATGCTGACTGTCACTGAAATAAACTGGCAGGTCGGAAACAGCAACCTGTTGGTCGTAGACAGCGACATGCAGGTCGGAAAAAGCGGGCTGTTTTTGTGCCATTTTTGAAGTAATGGATTTTTCCATGTAAGAACAACACTTACGCTATTTGGAAGCTAACTGTGAATTAGCAAGAACTTAATAGATAGTTTCACAACATATAAGTGTCACTAAGTTTTACTTTTGAATTAATTAAAAGACTCAGACCAACAAAAACGTATAAAGATATAGAGATATCAACATTTATGTTGTGAAACTAAGTTTTATTTTAGAATGACATAAGACTCAGACCAACAAAAACATTACATTTGGGTCGATTTAAACAGTTTAAAAATGCTACACAGCGCAATTTTCTTCACTGCTACGTGATTGTGTTCCCATTATGACTACATTGTAGCTGTTGGGGTTATCCTGCCTAGCATCACGTACGATTCATAATCTAGCCTACATTAGACACAACTAGCCACAAAATTTGGGTTAAACCTAAAAGATCTTTTTGAACGGATAGGAAGGATTGCTGGATTACTTTAGTCAAATTTGTGTGCATAATTCCACCATCCCACACATGGCGAGACAGCCAGAAGTGCAAAGAGAGTTTAGTGTTAAAGGGGTAGTTCACCCATTTTAAACTATATAGCTATAGATGTTGCTGTAACGAGCTAGCAGCTCCATCTAAATTTGTCTCAATTCATGCGAATATTGGCTTGGTAAGGTTAGTTACCTAGCGCCAATAATGTACAAGAATTTAGGAGATCAAGTTGTTAGATAATTGTTCTTGACCCTGTAAAATTAAAACGCTATTTTCTTTATAAGGTTTGCTAGTACTTGCATTGTATTTTGCAATGGGAACGCTGCAGCTGTTTAGACTAGACAACCCTGTTGAATAATAATATAATATTTTTTTATCAATAAAATATGCATCTATAATTGTTTTCCAGCATATTTGCTAATTGTGGAGTTTTTTTAGATTATAAAAAAATTATTATATGTGTTATTCTTAGTCAACTTCGTCTGGCTGCATATCGTCCTTTTGGAATGCATGTTATGCGGAGAGATTTTGGGGAAAGATAATTGTATCCCCCTATCAGCACGTGTCGTCAGTAGAATACGAGAAGCTTATCCATCTGCTAACTTCACTGACTTTCATGAGTTTTAAAACTCACAACAGGACTTATAAATGTCTGTTACACAACACTTTTATATTGTAGGCCATGTACTGGTCAGATATTATGCCGTGTTATATTTTTGGCCATGCTAAAATGAAAAATATATTTTGTATAAACTCTTGCATCTGATTCACCTGTCATATCATGCTATTAAAAAGGTTATTGCCAACGTGTCCCAAACTGTTTGAGGTGGGCTAAGCATAATAGCCATCATAATTGATAGTATGAGCTGTAGGTAATTTATTTAGTGGTTTCAAATTTCCGTAAACACATTTTCACATTAAATTACATTTATCAAGGCTTAAAAGTAATTTTATTATAGAATTCTACTCATACCATCACATGACTGTGTTTATTGCTCAAGAGAAAGGAAACAAAAGTTTGAAACTCAGGAGAGCAGAAATCCAATGCATTTCAACATTCATGAATAAATTAATAATGAATGCACCTCATGGCTTTGACACGCCCACGCCCTGGTGCTGGAGGTGACAAGGAAAGGGAGTCGTGCAGTGAGCTATGGGTATTGTGGTTTACAATGAATTAATCGTTTCAATGCCGGTAGTTGGAAAAATAAGTTAATTTGACTTACGTTGATCCTAAGACCCGAGCTTTTTCAATATACTTGCTTAATTTAGCCTAAAGAACTAGGGGTTATGTATATAACCCAGGTTCTAAAAAGGAGAGGAGTGAGACACCTCTATGGGAAACACTCTTAGAGCGTCTATCACTGAACACTTATACCACAGCGCCTTGTAATCAACAAGGCTCGTGAGACTTTAAGGGTCACGCGCACCCGCGTCAGCTACTCTATAAATACAGTAGCAGACCCATCTCACTCCAGATTTGAATCCAGTCATCATTCAGCCATGGGGTAGACTTCGGAGAGGAGTCTCACTCCTTTCCTTATTAGAACCTGGGTTATATACATAATCCCTAGTTCTATTACAGTCGATACGTTCGACTCCTCTCTATGGGAGACATTGTACCACAACGCCGCATAGGTCGTGAACATCGAACAACCCCTGATGATCGGAGGTCCATCCTTCCCTCCTGACCACCCACGCCAGAGAGGGCGCCGTCACACCCAATCTTTACCAAGATACAAAGGTGTGAGGCGTAGCCCAGCTAGCCGCAGCACAGATGTCCGAGATGGACACACCCTTGGAAAGCGCCCACGAGGCAGCAATTCCGCGAGTGGAATGTGTACATATGGCCATAGGCAATGCGCGTCCCATAGTGCCATAGGCTAACTGAATAGCCTGCACTAACCACTTAGCCAGTCTGATTTTGGACAGCGCCTTCCCATGGAAGGGCGAGCAAAACAGACAAACTACTGATCGTGGAACGGGATCGCCTTGTCCTATCCATGTAACAGCGCAGCGCACGTACAGGGCACAGACACTCCAGGGAGTGCAGATCCGTATCGGGACGAAGTTAGAGCACCTCAATAGAGTTACAGGTGTAAGTCATGCTCAAGACCTTCGGTGCAAACGCTGAGATTGGCTTTAAGGTCACCTTGGCATCTCCTGGGGCAAACTGAGTACACGTAGGATGAATGGAGAGGGCCTGTAAATCACTGACACGCTTGGAGGTGGGCAAAGGCAACAACAAAGCCGTCTCGAGTGACAATGCCTTTATACTGCAAGTCTCCATGGGCTTGAACGTAGCCCGAGACAGCCCATCCAGAACCAACCCGAGCTCCCAGGAGGGAATGAGTGGTTCAGACACCTGGCGCAGCCTGCGTACACCTCTCATGTAGCGAGACACGAGCGGGGGAGCACCAACAGTCTTTCCATTAAAGCCGACATGGCAAGCCGACAAGGCCGCCAGGTAAACTTTGTCAGAGGAAAAGGCTCTGCCGTTGTCCAGTAGCCCCTGGAGGAATAATAGGATATTCTCCAGATTACATTGGAACAACACCAAATTCCGCTCCTCGCACCAGGACTCGAACACGCGTCATCTCAGGTCATACAGAGACCTAGTGGACGCTGCTCTGGTGCTCTGAATAGTGATGACCACCCTGGGGTGTAACCCGTCAGCGGTCAACGTCAGCCTTTCAGGGGTTCTCGCTGTTTGCCTGGGACAGTAAGTCCGGGCGCAAAGGGAGCAGCCAAGGCTCCCCCACCACCTAGCTGTATATATCAGCCGCCCATGGTTTGGTCAACCATCGAGGGGCTACTAATATCAGCGACAGACTCTGTGACCTCACACGTGCCAGCACGGCCAGGATCAGAGCTGTAGGGGGAAACGCGTAAAGCAGCCGGACTGCAGGCCACACGTGCGTCAGAGCATCTACGCCCAGAGGAGCACCTGCTTCTCGCAGAGAGAAGTAAAGGCGACACTGGGCACTGGCCGCCGACGTGAAGAGATCAACGCACGCTTCTCCAAAGTGACACCAAATCTTCAGTACCACCTCCGGATGCAGACGCCACTCTCCAGGCGGGATTTCTCCCCGGGAGAGCATGTCTGCGCCAGTATTCAGGTGACCGGGGACATGAGTCACCCTGAGCGACCTCAGGTTCACTGCACACCACAGCAGTGATAGCTGCCTGGCCAACTTGTGAAGTGTCTTGGAGCGGGTTCTGCCCTGTCGATTCACAAAAGCCACCACGGTCGTGTTGTCCGTAACACATCCTGGTTGCCCAGCAACGGAAGAAACCATTTCAGCACCAGGAAGACCATGAGCAGTTCCAGGTGATTAATGTGGAGACAGCATTGAGACGCGTCCCCCGCACCGTTCACCGGAGGTCCCTCGCAGACGCCACCCATCCTGTGTGGGAGAAGTCGTCACTATGCGCCTGTGTACTACAGGGCCCAATAGGTTGCCGGTCAGCAGCAGCGCTCTGTCCCGCCACGCCGCCAGCGCCAAAACGCAGCGGTTGGTGACCCTCGGGGATAAATCCAGTCTCCTCGCGGGGTATAACACTCTGGCTGCCAGCCAGTATTGGAAGGCCCGCATGCGGAGGAAAACCGGCCAGACACTTGTAAAATGTCTGGGCGCTGTCCCGGTAGAGAAAGGCATAGTTCAGAACCGAGCGGATGGTTATTCCCAAGAACGTTACGCACTGGGAGGGAACCAGACAGCTCTTTTCGGGGTTCAAAAAAACTGAGGGAGGCAAGATGGGACAAGAGAACACTCGTGTGTTCCATCGCCTCCTCTCTCGTGCCTGCGCACAATAACCAATCGTCCAGGTAATTGTGTAGTTTCGGGGTGCCAGTGAGAGTCCGAAGGGGAGAACATGGAACTCGAACACCTGACCTTTGAACGCAAACCTGAGGAACTTCCTGTGTGCGGGGAATACCAAAATGTGAAAATAAGCATCCTTTGGGTCTATGGTTGTAAACCAATCACTCTGACGGATATTGCATAAGAGGCCTCTGATCATCCGCATTTTGAACTGGAATACAGTCAAGTGGCTGTTTAACCGCCTCAGGTCCAGGATCCAAAAGGAAGTCCGGCATCATGGGGATAGACTTCCTCGGGGGAAGACCGGGCTGGAAGTGCCGGGGGGATGGCCAGGGGATGCCCATGCAGGCGCACACCTGGCGGCATGCCTCCCAGGTCGATAAGGACTGATAACGAGACAAGCCCACCTCAGCTGGCTGAGAGAGCGTGTCCGTCATTGAGTCTGTGTCCCCCAGTAAATCAGTTGACACTGCTTGTACAGCGCATGGCTGGAACACTGGCACCTCATCTTCCTCGTCTGCTATGGTCACCAGGTTCCCGGGGGATCTGTGCACCACGACAGGCCGGCATGAGGGAAGAGCTCCCCAATAGAGAGTTCGTCTCTGCCTCTTCTTTCTAGCCCCCTTGGACGTCGACATCCCACTACCGTTTGCTAGCTAAGCACCATGTGGGCACTAGCTTAGCTGTGGCCTAGCAGTAGCCTAGCAGCAACTTAGCGGTTAGCGATACCCCGCTGGCAAAACGGGGGAAACTAACCGCGGTTACGACTTTAACCCGAAAACAGCAAGGCACATGTTCGAAAACGGGGCACAGGCTGTTTGCTAGTTAGCCACCACACACGTAGCCTAGCAGTAGCTTAGCAGTAGCTAGCTATGCGGTTAGCGATGCCCCTCAGGCCCGTAGGCAATTCGGGGGACACTAACCACGTTGCCGACTACACGGACTGATAGAAAACAGCAAGGCACATGTTCGAAAACGGAGCATGAGGTGCTAACTAACAGAAAGGAAAAAAACGTGCTGAAAAACCACAACGTAAACTCAGAGGAACGAACGAAGTGGCTAATAGGCATGGTGGAAAGGAACTAGCTTGCCACCGGGAGCTAGAAACCTCGCCTGCTGTGGTGCTACGTTAAGTAGCACAACGGAAAGCAGAAGAATCGCCGAAGGCAAGAGAAGACTTTCTTACCTTGCTAGTAAGGAGAAACTCCTATGACCGAACAGTGTCTTCACCGAAGATAAGGTTTACTAGACAGGAGGACACCGTTAATGTTCACACCTGGCTGAATGATGAAAATCTGGAGTGAGATGGGTCTGCTACTGTATTTATAGCGGGTGCGCGTGACCCTTAAAGTCTCACAAGCATTGTTGATTACAAGGCGCTGTGGTATAAGTGTTCAGTGAATGATAGACACTCTAAGATTGTTTCCCATAAAGAGGAGTCGAACATATCAACTGTAATAGAACAAAATATATTGTTTTGGAAAATGGGTGAACTATCGCTTTAAGCAGGTAGATTTACATTTGCAATGGGAACACTTGCGTTCAAAAGCTTGCCCAGACATGATGGACATCTTGATCAATGAATATCCAGTTTCAAATATCTGACATTGAAAAGTATTCATGCATTACATTTTAAAGTGTATTAAAATATGATGAACACTTAGGCCAAGTGTATATTTAATAAATGCAATTGTCCCTACACAATAAATTAGCACACCTTTTTACAAATTACAAGGTATCAACTTTCAAATAAAACTGGACACTTTCATATGACACTTCAACTTATTCAGTTGGTTGTTCAATTAAGGTATGTATTTGATTATAGACAAACATAAAAACATATTTTGTACTTTGTTTTTTCCTTAAACATATTAACAAAGCAACTTTTCTCGAGGGCCAAAAAGTTTGATTATAAGGCATATCATATTTGTTCCTCAAATGGAGCCCAAATTGCACGTTTTGCAGTTTACAAATACTTTCACTAGGTGAAATGTTGTCATTTTAGACTCGTGCTTGAAATCACAAAGAAGGTGAAGAGAAGAGTTTGAGCTCTTTATAGGACAAGATTGTGTTTTTCTTTTGAAAACAGAATGCCATTTGTAAAATCAACCCTCTTGTCAGTTAGGGTTTTGATAATAGAGCAGTTTGTTTCGGCAGAACAATTTAACATTTTATTGGAGGATATGGGGGTTGCAGTGTTCTTGTTTTGCTTGAAACGTAAATTTTGTGTTTCTTTAATTGTAGTATTGTGTTTCTTTAATTGTAGTAAGTTATATATATTCTGCCTTAAACAGAACACATGTAAAATACATCTGGTCTGTTGTTTACCCCTGTATAAATAATACATAAATGTCAATAACATTAAAAATAAAAATGAATCACACAGTGGTAATATAACAAAATTCCAGTGATGTATTTCCCCAAACAATTATTCAATGGTAGTGAAGTTTTGTGTCAAGATGGGAATAATCGTAATAATAATAATAAAAAAAAAGGTGTCTTTTGAGGATCTCAGTCAAAGTTAATACTACACTTGGTTCAAAATCTGCGTCCTAGTATGCAGCTTTAGGCTATTTTTACATTTGTAATATGAGCAGTATTAGGTCAAAAAATAAGTGTAGCCGTTTCTGCTACACTAATCCTGCTTCAAACGGTATAACAGATCTGCAGTTCATGATAATCCCTACGGCAATCTAAAAATGTTAAATTGGTCATCTTTTTCGATTAAAGGTATTCATTAAGTCATGCATATTCTTGCATTCTATTTTCTTTCAGAGGGGACGCACACTTAATCTTCATTAAATTGAAGAATTTAAACATCATTACATTTCAAATGTATTAAAAAGAATAATAATATTTGTTTTATCATTTTAAAAGTTCCCTGGACTTCTGGGCTGCTGTACTCCAACTAACCTTAGTGTCTAGAGTGGGGTCATTATTGTAAAACTATTTGCAAATGCGAGTGGAGAGTTGTGTATCTGTATCTCAATCCGTGCATGCGTAATCAGATTGACAAATGTGTACAGAGACTTGCGAATGTGTAAAGGGATCTGCAAATGTGTATTTCGAATCTGTGTGCCTAATCATTTCTGCATGTGTGTATAAAAAATATCCGTCTGTTTTCAGATTTGCATGTGTATTGAGATTTTTATATGTAGACCAATCTGTAAATACGTACATGGATATGAATCGCAAGAAAGTCAAAGTATTTTGCGACAAGAGCTGGAAATACAGACAAGCAATTGGAACCGTTTTTACACGTGACTTTTGCTACACTTCTGGCGTGGCAGAGATCTGTGTGTGTGGCGATTCGCCTACGTCGAGATTCGTCTTTGTGTCTTAGTAGAAATTTCTATGAGTCCCAAGGTGCACTTCGACATGTAACATCCAATCAACGCATTTAAAATTATGTCACAAGCTGGTAAATAGGCCTACCATTTTAACTAGGCTTAAAGATCATAAACTTGGCTATAGAAAAGGCAACGTTACTATATGTACGCTTCAAAGTTATTTTCTCTGAAATATTCTAACTATTGCCATTAGTAATGGTTATTTAGTTTAAATTCTAAAACGTAAAACGCATGATTTCCTGCATAATAGCTTGACGATTTTAATATTACATTATTTGCATTTAATGTTGACATTTAGTTTACCATGTCGACCCAACTTAACATAGGCCTTGGCGTTTCTTGCTGCCATGAACAGGATGACTAAATAAGACTTGATTTTAGAAAAGCGCTGGGAAATTCATGGTCTGTGGAGGCGCAGGGGTAGAATGCCAGCGTAAAACCTTTGAAGATCTTTGTTTTGGCCAGGCTCGAATCCAGCCTCTGCCTCTTTTTCGTATGTGTGTTCAAATATAAAATAATCCTGAATAGTTTTATGCAAAAAATATTAAAATTGTCAAGCTATTCTGCAAGAATTTAAAATAAATTCAGGTTTTATGCTGGCCTTCTACCACTGCGCCTCCACATGCCATGATTTCCCAGCGCTTTTCTAGAATCAAGTCTTATTCAGTCATCCTATTCATGTCAGCAAGAAACTCCTATGTTAAGCTGGGTCGACATGGTAAACTAAATCTTAACATTACATGCAAATAATGTAATATTAAAATTGTCAAGCTTTTATGCAAGAAATCATACGTTTTACGTTTGAGAATTTAAACTTACAAAATAACCATTACTAATGGCATTAGTTAGAATATTTAAGAGAAAATAACAGAACAGCAAGAGATCCCATTCAATTGCAGCCTCGGCAAATGTAATGATTAAAGTAGCCTACAGCTATATCCTACAGAGGTGTGGAAATTTCTCGATTCTTAGATGCATTGCGATGCGGACGTGAACGAGTCTGCATTGATGCAGCAACACAACATTATCGAGTTTGAAAATATAATTTAAAAAATCTAATTTTAATATAAACAATGGATTTTATTTTTAAAATATCAACCTACAAAAACGTATAGCCTGCAGTTAATCTTACTAAAGTTAATCTATTGTTTTGAGAACATCAGGCTAACATTAATTCTGTAACAGCTGCTGTTAGTGAACTCGGCATTTACCCCCTTCTCAAGTGACAATTTGGCTTCTGTAACGTTTCGTTTAACTACATTTGGAAGTAACATAGCTAGCCTACATTTTTGCAAACATCTACACGGTTGTCTCCTGTTCCATTTCATGTCCGAAAACAAATTGTTTAATTACGTCGTGACTGGTGACAGCCTGACAGTTGAACAATGGAACTTTGGCTGAGGAGCGCAAACTTTGATGGAATCATCTGCAAAATGAAAACGTTAGTAGATACGAGTTGTCCCAGAACCCCAAAGTCAGTAACGTTATACAAGTGGAATTTAGTAACGCTAAGTACGCTAGTTAACATTAGACTCCATGGAAATAACGTTAACACCACATCCAAATTGTGATGGCTAGCCCTCGCTAAATCAAAACAAAAAACATTTTGCTTCTGACAACAATTTTGAAACACTTATTTGACTGGCTGCTAGTATTATTTGTTGAAAAACTAGACACGTGCAGTAATCTAGAAAATTGAGGCTGCATCGAGATACATCAAGAATCGTTGGCAGGTGAATCTTAATCGAATCGTGAGACCAGTGAAGAAGCACACCTCTAATATCCTAGTTTAAGATGTAGCCTAGTTAAAATATTTATTTACCGGGTCATGTGACATAATTTTAAATGCGTTGATTGGATGTTACATGTCGAAGTGCACCTTGGGAGTCATAGAAAGTTCTACTGAGACACAGACGAATTGCCACACACACAGCTATCTGCCACGCCAGAAGTGTAGCAAAAGTCACGTGTAAAAACATACAATTGAGAAGCCCGTGTGAGTTGTAACTTTTGCTTGTCTGCATTTCCAGCTCTTGCAGCAAAATACTTGCCATTAATATCCATGTACGCATTTACTGATTGGTCTACATATAAAGATCTCGATACACTTGCAAATCTGATATTTTACGGATGTTTTTCATACAACGCACGCACGGATCCAGAATACACATTTGCAGATCCCTGCTGTACACTTTAACAAGTCTCAGTACAAGTTTGTCAATCTGATTACGCACGCAGATTGAGATACAGATACACAACTCTCCACTCGCACGGAGAAATTCAGTTATTGGGACGAGTCAGTCAGTCTTTGGGAGCCTTATGATGAAGTTGTTTGTGTTAAAAATCTTAGCTTGAATATAATTCTGTCACACACTTTGTATACAGATTTACAATTGAACTACCATGTACATGAAACATGTATTTGTCTGAAAATACCATTTTGATCACTAATGGAAAATACAGCTGGACATTTCACAGCATTCTGTACTGGAGAACCTGATACCCTTGAAACTTGAATAGACTGCACATGTCTGGCATCAACAACAAACGACAAAGAAAAACAATGCAAAACCTGAGATTCAGGGCAACCATTCAAGTGGCAAAATAAATCAATTGAACACCAAAAGTATTTACTAATCAAGTATATATTTCAAAACAATCAAACAAACAGTCACCTAGTGAAGTCCAAACATTTCAGGTAGCCCTACGATTTGGAGGCTAAACTCCTTTCCCACTGTTGTTCCACTACTTTGTACAATTCCATGGTGGCTTGGGCGTCCTCCACAGAAGAGTGTCCTTTTTTTCCGGTCTAAAGAAACAAGAGGAATAACTTAGTACTTACGCTGATATTTTTTATAAACATATGCTGCAGCAAAATAATAATCTGAAGCATTTGCTTGGACACAGCCAGTGATTCCTTTGGAAGTAAGCCGTTTGTGTGGCGGTGTTGGGACAAGGCTAGGGTTGGGTACCTATAACATTTGAGCAGACACCGGTACCGGTCCCCAACAATACCTTTTTTCTGTACTTTACTTACAAATTCTGAAAAGACTTCTTTAGCTTCTTAGCATTAGGGTTCTGTTTTTAAATGTTTCTTCAAAAATGCATAGCTACCTAAATTGAACAACAAATAACTGATGTAGTAAGTGTCATATACAAGTGTGTAGTATGATTTGAAAGCTAGTAATTCATTATGGTATGCAAATTGTTTGTGTTGAGGCAATTATACTTATAAAAAGGCTACAAGAGAAAATTGGCACACATGTACATTTCATCTTTAAAATGTAATAAATCAATATAATAAAAAAATTACAAACGACTCAAACCCGAAGACGCAGTCGAGGAGTGAACTACTAATTTCTGTTTTCCATCCTGTCTTTTGAGTCTTTCATTAACTTTTCACGTGACTGCTAAGCTTATGTGATTGTTATTTGACTGTATGGAGTGATTTAACTTTTTTAATTTAAACTTAATTTAGTATATGTGTAAAGGTGTGTATGTATTAGGGGTGGGGGAAAAATCGATTCAGCATAGTATCGCAATATTTTGCATGGCAATATTGTATCGAAACACGGACGCAAAGTATGATCTTTTATTGTATATCAGGGCCTGACATTAACACCCGCCAACCTGCGAAATGCATTTTGGCATTGGCAGGTATATTTGTTAATAAACCACCAGTCACATTGGTGGGCAGCCAATGAGGTTTCATTTCATGCAACATAAAAATAAATAAATAAAAAAAATAAAAAAAAACATGACTGGGTCTATAGTTTTTGCGCAAGCAAAATATCCAATAACGTCAGGGCGAGCTGGTAGTGTTGAACACGGGCAATTGATGTTAACCTGCAGCATTGCTCTAAGTTGAGATAGGGTAGTATTTTGACAGCATCTTTTAAATTTAGCTACTTAAATATTTCAGTCCCATATCGCCAGATAGCGCTAACGTTATAAGTTACCTCATTGTAGGCAAGACAAACCCAAAAGCTACAGTGTAGTCATAACAGTAGCACAATCACGCAGCAGTGAAGAAAATTACGCTGCGTAGCATTTTGAAACTGTTTGAATCGACCCAAATGTAACGTTTTTGTTGGTCTGAGTCTTTTAAGTCATTCTAAAATAACTTAGTTTCACAACATATGTGTTAATATCTCTAGAGCTCTTGCTAAGTCACAGTTAGCTTCCAAAGAGCGTAGGTTTTGTTCTTACATTAAATAATCCTTAACTTTAAACAGTTCAATAAAATATAAGTTTTATTGAATCTAGTGACAAACTTGTTTAAGCTTATATTCTTAAAACACTGACAATTCAATCTGTCCATATTTCTACTGTTCATATCGTCATATTGTCATTTCAAAACTCGCCTCTTGCGTGGTGGTTGTCGCGGGACTTCTTTAGAAATGCTATATTTAGGTATAAAACGGACACCGATTTTGCGGCGCACCAAGTCTTGAAGTTTCACTGCTTAACTGTTCCCATAATTTGACAGTCAAACTTTGATTCATTTTGAAGTAAAGCCCTGTCCAGACGTGACCTTAAGTGGAATAAGCCATAAGTCAACAATTTGTTATTTAAAATACATGCTACATACTTTACTTGAGTTGCTACCAACTTAAATTAAATCCGTCGCTCGGGGCCTTAGAACTCTGACTAGTCAAATGCCGTTGGAAGATTCTCAGAAGAAGAAAAAAAATCGATCCTAGGCAGAGGAAGATCTGCTCCCTCAAAGTTTTCCATGCCTTCACTTCTTCAGGACCGCGGGAAAACAAACATCATTCTCCACTATACTAGCTTGCTAGCAAGTTTGTTTTGGTTTAGAATTCAGCCACGTTGATTGAAATCAATAAAGCTAGACATATTTTTCTATGTATGGTTATGTTAGTCAGTTTGGCTACGATTACATAGGCCTATGACAATTTCAACTTCAGCTGTTGATTGGTTGTGAATGTAAGTGATGCATTGGTAACGTTATCTGTGCCAAGCTAGTTACGTTCTTGACTGTTGCTGGTCATTTGAAGTTTCAAGGTAATTAATTTGTTGAGGCTTGTAACAAGCGGATTTGAAAAACGTTTTATTTAAAATACTTCTGCTAATAAAGAACTTAATGTGCATGATAAGAGTGTGAGGTATTGTCGTGAGAAAAGTTGGACCTTTCATTTGATCTGTTGTTTGTGATGTCTACTGAAGCCTTGGTTTCTTTAAAGATTGTGTTGAGTGGCATGCCCAGTATTTGTGACCACAGATGCCACTTAAGCATGCATGAAAAATCAGTGCGTTGAGAAAACAAGATGTATTTATTGGTCAAATGGTTTATCGTATTGTTTAAGTTTGCAGAGCAGACTGCAGAAATGAGCAGATCAGCTACTTCTAAAAGTCGTGTGGAATTAAACAGATGAAAAAATTCCAGATCATCATTATAAATTAAATATAAT